>CAUZXS010000266.1:12500-79212 GCA_963585895.1 Sepioteuthis lessoniana | reverse complement strand
AGTTGCAGTCTATAAACCGTGTCCCGTGGGAAAGCGAGGAAAAAAAGGCAATGCCGACGACGTCGTCATTTGAATTCACAGGATTCTCCTCGACTCGTTGCACATGACAAATTGAACAGTTTGAAAGCGCACTTGCCACCCAATGGTTGGTCGTCATGACTAATCTAACAATCATACAGCTTATCACTTAAAAAGGGAGATTTATCTATCCAGAGAGAGACAAACAGACACAAAAATGATAACACACCTCAAGTCATCAACAGAAATATAGATACCTTCATGTTCAGATTGACAAATCGATGTATTCACGTGTGTGTGTGTGTGTGTGTGTGTGTGTGTGTGTGTGTGTGTGTAAGAGAGAATAAAATTGCAATGCACCGAGTATCTACTTCAATTTATTCAAGATTAAACGTTCAGTTAACATTGTTGGATTAGAATAAATGATCTCATATAAAAAAAAAAAAACATTACGTGCACGGGTTCCAAAATAAGGGTTATATCAATACGATGTAACACAACATGTGCATATTTTATTCAGGCCTAAATCACCAGTCTTTCAGATTATCGCAATTTTATTCAGTGTGTGTGTGAGAGAGAGATAAAAGATATATAAGAAAGGACCTAAATAATAATGAATCATTTATGATACGCGACACATTTTTCAACATAATTTCCTTCTTTTTTCGGATAGTTTGCCCGACGCTTGATAAGAGAAATTGATACTAAAAACCCAACTAAGACCTGACAGTCAACATATTTCTAAGTACACCGTGTGTGTGTGTATGTGTGTGTGTGTGTACGTGTACATGTATTTAAAAAATATTAGTCTCATACAGATTTCGTCACCACACATCAAAAAGGTGGATTTTTACATGAGTGTATACGGCATATCGAGAAATTATCAACCCTGCAGCGACTATCAAAATTTTTGCAACTGTGTGATATTCTTAACTGGTTTCCTCATGTCTGGAGCCTTGAACTTTTTTAGTGTAAATAGCTGAATAATGGTTAGCGAGATGATTTTAAAGAAAACAATTTCTAACTTTTCAAAGTCCTATTGTGATCTATTATAACACCCTGGCTGGTGAATATATATATATATATGTGTGTGTGTGTGTGTGTGTGTGTGTGTGTGTGTGTGTGTGTGTGTGTGTGTGTGTGTGTGTGTGTGTGTGTATATATATATATATATATATATATATATATATATGTATGTGTGTGTGTGTGTGTGTATATATATATATATATATATATATATATTCTACTTCCAGCTCAATTTCATTTCAAAATACATTTTTCTTAAATATTTTCTTGTTCATTATAATAAAATAAAATTTATCAGAATATATGTTCTTATGATTAGTTTCGTTTGACAATAAACAGATAGCCTTGGTTACTTGATTTATTTTCATCTCAATCTTCGAGGATTATTCAATGCCAAAACCATCCTTGTAGAAAAACAGCATTGATATGATTTAACCCATAGCTCGTGGCATAATACCTTTTTGCCAAGTGTATTAGTCCGAAAAGGAACGTAATAGTGTTACCAAGAGTTTGAACACGCTTACTTAGAAGGCACAGTTCAGTACTTTAGCCACAGAGATTTTCTTCTGATAGATAAAAATAAAGTAAAGTAAAATAAAATTTCAATACCTTGAGGGATGCAGCCGATTTTAACATCTGGTAAATTTTGTGCCCGTTAACGGGTCGTAGAGTCTGATAAAATTTTCAGTCGTCTTTTACGAATGACTTACAGAAGTACAATCTTGTATTGAACCCCAATGAGGATCTACAATGTATTAATTTGATGGTCTTGGTACTTTTGTCACTTCCCTTGAGGAAGGTATCAATGTATGTATAGAATTATTTTTATAGAAATTAAGTTGTTTATCTTATTCGTTTGATAATAATTTAATCAAAGCATAAATCAGTGTTAAAAGACGACAACAGGGTAAATGACCGATGCCTACGATATTTACAGAACCTAGATACAAAAAAAAATTAAAAAGGATTTTACGTGTATGCGAGTTTCCCAACTCTTTAGATGAAAGATTCCCTTTACTTACCTTGAAAAATGAGCTAGTAAAATTCTAGTTTTACCAAAGCTAGAAATGCGATAATTGATCGATCGATCGATAGATAGAAACAGCGAGAAGTAGATAGGAACTGATAGAAAGGTAAATAAAATATACGCCTATAATAATGAAAACCCGAATATATGATAATATATATGGACAGGTATATAACAATCGTATTAGTCTATCATATGAGACTGGCCATGGCAAGTTTTGAATCTTTACTGTGGATAATAAAAAGATTTGTACTTTCACTCAAACAGAAAATATTTTTCTTTACAGATCCGAACACCATTCAAATTTTGAAAGGAATGTTTCATAGCAGGTAAGCATTCTCTGCTTAGAAGACTGGCGGATCACAATCTTTCGATGCCAATTGCTACTCTATTTTTTTCTTGAGACAGACTAAAATGTATAAGAATTTTACGTACCTACCTACATGCAAGCACACACCTTCCTACTCTCGATTCTTTCCCCGTCTCTTCTTCTGAAATATATATATATATATATATATATATATATATATATATATATATATATATATATGCATGCGAGAGGGAAGGGGATGTAGGATTTGGTATCATGGCTGCAAATTCTCTATTATATGTTCCATTATGCATGACAAAAAATATTCTGCTCTATTTTTCTATGGCTTTTAAAACCTTCAAATCTCAATAAACTTGTCTCGTTTGTCATATTTAATGAAATATCGCGGAATGTGTGTGTGTGTGTGTGTGTGTGGTGTTCGCAGAACCCAGCGTTGGCCAGAATTTTTTAAAAACCATTATTTATTTACTACTGTAATTTTCATTAAACCAAAATTCATTCTCCTTACTTTCTGTATGAAAGACCACGGTCCTATTAATTTCCCCAACCCAAATACTTCCTATACCCCTTCTGTCTCCCTGAGTGAATGTCACTCCTGTAGATGTAAACTTTATTTTGTGGACAAATTAGACTTTCACGATCAATTTGTAACTAAAATGTTCCGAACACATCAGCGAGAAGTGAGGATGAGTCAGTTGTGATACGTCCCAGCATCTCCACACACTCGACTTCAGATATCTTAAACATACTTCTTGTGATCAAAGGGAGTTTACAAGTTAATTTTCATCAAGATTAGACAATTAGTCTCCGAGGAGAATATCGTCCATTCAGAATTTTCATCCCAGTAAATCGAGGACAAACTTGTGGAATGGCAATTTTATTTGCTTTCTAAACGAATTACACCTTACAGATCAATTTTAAGCAAAAATGTTCCGAGCAAAGCGTGTATATATATATATATATATATATATATATATATATATATATATATATATATATATATATATATATATATATATATATACACACACATACCCACATAGCGAGTTCATGTAACCGTAGCCAACTAAAACGACACATCATAGTGAGACTTTTATTAGAGCAATACATTTAAAATGCACTAACTCCGAGATTAAAACAATCGTCAGTTCAGTTTACAACTGAATTATAATTTTAGGAGAATAGTATCCATTCATTTTTTTTTAATCATCTACATTCTGGATACCAAGTGGGTGTATATGAAATGATAATCAGAATCCTTCACTCCTTCCTAAATTGAAGAATCGACATCTTCACAAAACTAAATTACTGATCGTCTCATGTGTAAATCGGATTTCTATTTAAAAAGTATTCAATTGGAACAGCATAAAAATATCCGTTTCTTTAATTATGAAGAGGGCCTAATTTCTGGTCTGGTGTACAGAATTTCATTGTTAGATGCAAAATTTTTCCAATTATTTATCTGTCAAACTAAATGTCAGTCTATTTGATAAAAATAAAGATCTGTTTTAAAACACTAACCTTGAAATTTGTCTTTATTTTTTAGATATTTAAAAGTCGATATCGTATTTCATTATACGTTTGAGAATTTTCTTGAAGAAATAACTTTATATTTTGCTCGAATTAATTACTCAGCGAGAATTTTACGAATGACAGTTTTATTTGCTCTCAAGACAAATCTTCCTTGTGAATTTTAAGCTCAAATATTCCGAATACCTCATTAGTCTTATCAAATTACTCAATTCGAGAAGATGTTATATTTTGGCTAACAACGATTCATTTTGAATTGTTTGAATAAAACTTTCTACTTGGAATTTTTCATTTTTTTTCAAGAGTTTACTGTTGCTCTTGTTCATTTTATTTAATTAAACAATTTTTTGTTTTTTCTTGAGAGGATTGTTTTAATACAAAAAAATAAAGTGGATTTGATAGTTTGTCATCAAAAAGATATATAGAATGCGGTGTCGGATTTTGCGCCGCGGAAGAAATCAGAAAAATCTTCTCATGTCTAAATTTTTAAGATTAATTTTCAGGCCCCCAAAATTGGCGTTTGCACTCGTAATTTTGGTAGGTTGAAATTAGTTTTATTTTATATTACTAATTCATTTACTTAGTTATTCGACTTATTGATCTTAGTTTACAAATAAATTTATGTTTAGGTCGAATTTTGAAGACCCAAGTTTAAAAACAAAACTAGGCATCGATCTTTAAGTTAGATCTTCCGAGAACTCTAATAAAGTAGACTTGTGTCAGACTATGCTAATTTCGTTCAAAGGGGAAGAGGTGAAAATTTCTGATAATGGTGCGGACTTTTAAATTTTTATCTTTAAAATGGAAAAAGAGAGAAGATGGAGAAGAATTTTTTTTCAAGTTTGGAAATGGTCGTCGAAATATTTTTTCAAAGTTCATTTTAAATTTCTGCTAATTCAAAATAGAAACAAAAAAGATGCACATGTTGCAACAGACAGTGTTTCCAAAATGAAACGCCAAGAAAAAAACCGTAAAATATTACATCTATCATTTTTATTAATATGACTTTCGTTTGAGATTATTACATATACTCGTGCATTAGTCGATTTCGTTTTTTCGTCTATACTTAAAATATAGAAATTATTGATTTATAGAAACTTTTAAAAAAAAAAAAAAAGGTGGTTTCTAATCCATCCCATTGTATTTTGAATTTCAACCTGATAAATTTATTTCTCAAATTTTGTTTAACACTATTTTTTGGTCCAAAAATTAGTTTGAAATTCGTTTTATTTACAATTATATTCGATAAGTTAATAAGTTGAAATAATTAAATGAATAAGTAATCAAAAAGTAAAATTCAAAAAAATATGTAAATTAACGTAACGATAGATAGATAGATAGATAGATAGAGCACAGGTGTTGAACAGATAGATTTTTGCTTGAAAATTAGGTTTTCTGAATTCGTGCCATACACGAATATATAGTTGAAAAATTAAATTAAGATAGATAGATAGATAGATAGATAGATAGATAGATAGATAGATAGATAGATAGATAGATAGATAGATAGATAGATAGATAGATAGATAGATATCTCAGACGTATTTTTAAATAAAGTAATGCCGATTTACGATGAAAGCTGAAGACGACGATGTACCTTTCAAAGTAAGAGGTATGTTTACTTACATCTTCTTGTTTATTCATTTTCTTAAGAGGAAAGAAAAATGTTTTAAGCATACAAATAATGGAAGTACTCAATTCTTCATCAAATTATCGACAGAAATTACAGGTGCAAACAGTTTGTTTCTTCGGTGTTTTCGGGGACATTTCGATTGCTTGTTTTGTTTTTGTTGTTTTAGTCATTGATAAAAAGGAAAAAGTAGGTATGATCTTTGGCAACTAGCAAACTAACAAAGATGATTACAATAGTAACATTTTGGGATATCTTGTCGGGGTTTAATGGTAAACAAACTAGTCTGGTAGATCGATTACTACCGAGTAGTGAGTTCGATCTTCACTAAGTGATTTATACTTCTGACTTTGTGCCAAATCTGAGTTTTGTCAAATGTTATAAAGCTGAAAGTAATGATACGCTAAAAGTGAAAATATTTAATGACAGTATATAAATATATATATTTTAGTATAAATACAAAAAAAAAATAAAACACTAATTCATCAGAGGATGATTTTTCTTTATTGAATAATTTGCTAACATTAAGCATTTCAGTTTTTTTAAACCTTCATCAGAGCATATGAATTTTCGAATTAATAGATATAGATAGTTTTTTTTTTTTTTTTTGAAACCATTAATTAATTTTTTGCAGTAATTATCAATTTAAAACTTAAACTTTTGTGAATAAAATACTACTAATAATAATCATGATTAATAAACAACTTAAAAACTCATTGGATTCCAATGATAATATAGATGCTTCTATTTAGAAAAGAGTAAACGATAGTATCCAAATTAAAAAAGGAATTTGAATGATTAAAAATATCTCATCAGTACAAACACTGAATTTAAAAAAATATCTATCAGCAAATTAGATTGGATATTATTTTATTCATTAAGTTTATATATTTTTTAATATACTGCAACATTAATAAACACATTGATATCATGGTATTTTTGCAAGATTATGTTTATATATTAAGTTAGTCGATTATAGTCAAGGGCGATTCGAAGGCCCCCTTTTCAATGGCTCATATACCGAGGTGCAGAGGGGGGCGCTACTCCTTTTTCTGAATTGTTCGACTTACTCTTGATCTGTACCTTATAATGCTGAGTGTTAAGGAGGCATCAAATACCATTTGGGGGGGGAGGGGTCTTTGGTCTGACTTGACCTAGGTTCGAACCCCGATCTCCCGAGCCATTGGCGAACACTAACCATTATTCCAATGAGCATATATATATATATATATATATATATATATATATATATATATATATATATATATATATATATACACACACACACACACATACATATGTATGTATATAAAATGAAAATTATAAAATATATTTATATATTCACTCGTGTTTGTAATAGAATCATGAATTTTTACTAACTATAATGATGATAATTAATTGTGAATTATTATTACAACAACTACTAATAAACTACAATAACCTTATCTCGAAAGCTGCTGTTTGTGTGATCGAGCATTTACCCAAATAGAGCCACCAAGTATAGGGCCAAATGCTTGCAATAAAAATATCTGTAATGCCAAAAGTTAGATAAATTGTTACGCAAAGCTTTTACTTTACAACAAAAGATTCAACCAAATTGTAACTTGAAGTAATTTGTCAACATAATTAATAGATAAAGATAATGAAGCAATAAAACAAAGATATGCTGCCACTTGATCTCCAGGGTTCCAAAGAGCCCTGCAGGATATCGCAGACAAACTGGAGATCTACGGAAAAACTGAATTTATTTACACAACAAAATTTCTGAAATTACTAAGAACTCCAAGTTCAGAATGAGGGGCTTGTTGTCAATTGATTCCCATCATGACTGGGTCAAAAATGGAAATAAGGATGAAAATTTGGTAAATAAAGCACTACAACCTATATATATATATATATATATATATATATATATATATATATATATAAGCAATGGACAGCAAGCTAAAATATTGTAATTTAGACCCTTATGACTTTAGAATAATTTTAACTCACGTTAACCTTGAGCCAAACAAAGCTAACTTTCACCAATATATACGCACATTTTATTATTCCCGATAGAAACTGATAGTTAAATAGATTTAGTAACTAAAAGGAATCTAATATTTGAGATATATTACTTGACAGTGGCGAATAGCAAATCCAAATTTGTCTTTGCTATGTACAGTTAATTGGTCTCACTTACCCGGTAAGCTTAAAATATAATACTTTGTTATGCTATTATTTCCTTGAATTAAAACTAAAGTGTTTACAATTTATTTTGGTCACCCTTTCTTGATCTTTTGAGTGTACGAATATTGTATAACGTCTAAATGGGATTTGTTTATTATAAATTGCTCTTACGATAAACGATGACTTCAGTCAAAAAACTGTACTTACGACTGTGCTACATGCTCGTATAAATCATGATATCGGTTAGTTAGATAGATAAGAGTGGAAGATAGATAAATAGATAGATGGATACGAGTTAAATGAGGCTCCCAGATGTACATATACTTAAGTTATTTAGATAAGCTCTTTCCAAATAAAGAATAAAATGTTAAAAATCAAAAAAGAAAGGTATTTGATGCTGAAATTGTTTGTCAAATAATTCTTAAATTCTACGCCGATAAATTTTGGCGGAAATTGGTGCCTAGTTTAAATTTACTTACAAGGAATTATTTCAAATATGCAAAAAACGACCCGAGGATATTCTCTCACAATAAAGTGTGTAAATTAACTTCCAGGTAAGAATTAGTCAAGACGGCAACTATACTTATCTCTCTCTCATATATATATATATATATATATTACACACACACCCGATCATCTTGGGAAGTGTCAGAGTTAGGAGGCTAGTCTAGTAAACCACTACTAGAGAGTTCAAGTCTCACAGGGAACCCTTCACCAAAGATTTGTATACATCTATCTACACACTGATACTTAATGACCCGTGGACCCATTTCAAGTAGACGATTTAAAAGCGGCTCATGATGTTTGCATTTACGAATATGAAATTGAAGGGTTTTATTCAATATCTATTTATACCGACAATTTGATCATCAGAAAAAAAGATATGTTCAGCGCAAATGCTGACCCCCACAAAATTATCGTTTTCGTTCAACATGGTCAGGAATTTAAATCTAAAGGAAGTACATTCTGAGCGAATTGCCCTAATAACAATCTCGCTCTTCAGTGCTGTCTTTTTCTGAATTAAGGTTACATATATACAAACAGAATGACAACTTTATGGAGAGAGTGAGATGTGTGTGTGTGTGTGTGTGTGATTACAAGCCGAAAATTTTTAAAATATTTATTTTGCGTACCTGAAATTGAAAATATTTGCTTACTGTTGTAGACAAAGCCACGTTTATAGTTCAATAACAACAAAATTACATTTAAAACTGTTCTTAAAATGTTTTTTTTGTTTGTTTGTTTTGTTAGTTTGTTCTGTAATGTTATTTTGGGGTTGTTGTTGTTGTGTGTGTGTGTGTGTGTGTGTGTGTGTTAAAATTTTTGTTTGAGGTTAAATTTTAACAACTCAACTGTTTTGCTTTCCCCCTTTCTTTATGTTGTCCATCATAAATTTTTACAACTTTTTTTTAAATAGCAGTATTTTAAAAAATAAATAAAAGAAAAAAAGTATAAAATTACCAGAAAATCTATTAGAACGAGACAAAATAACAAAAAAAAAAAAAAAAAAAAACAGCAAAAAAAAAAAACAAACAAAAAACAACAACAACAAAAGACTCTTACCTTTGGTATTCGCGATTCGGTAAAATTGTCCGAACAATGTTCTACCATCCTGAGTTTGATTTAGAAAAAAAAAAATAGGTTCGCTTTTAGAAGCGTTTGAAGTTCTTCGTTGTAATGTCTAGGTTTATAGGTATATAATTATTTATATTCATATATAATATTTATATAATAGGAATAAATAAATATGTTTGTATGTGTTGTGACTGTTCATGTGCGTGTGCGTATGTTGCAAATGATGTTGATTGTAGTAAATCTTTTAAAAGTCTGCTTAGAAAATTAGATTACGGACAATCAATCAATGGAATAAATGTTGATGTGACGATTTTGATGATGAGAAGGCGGAGAGGAAGTCTCTCTTCTCCGTCTGGTCTTTACCAAAGTGGTTTTTTGGCTGGGTGTCGCGTTTAGAAAACTAGGCAAGAGATATCTGAAGTAAAACCGGGAGAAGAAGTGATTTTTTTTTAAATATATATAGCAAAAAATAAACAACTCAACCAGGAAAAAACTGTGAGGGAAAAAAAAAGACGACGAAGCCGAAGAAAAAAACCTACTGACTCGCCAAAGAACGAACAAAGTAGTAGTAGTAGTAGTAGTTGTAGTTGTAGTAAGAGTTGTAGTGGTGGTTAGAGTGGGGAGGAGAGTACTAAGGTTAAAAAAGGGAGGGGTATAAAAAGAGTGAAGGATTATAGAAAGAGAAAACAGTAAAAAAAGGGATATACATATAATGGGTGCGGGAAGAGTATAAAAATAGTCAGAAAAGGGAGGTTATCTGCCCCTCCTTCAACTCACACAAAAAATTATGGTGGGGATGTCGTGAAGGAGGAGCGAATCTGGTGGTAGGAGTCGTAGGATGAAATGACGCATTGGTAAAAGAGAGAGAGAGAGAGTGAGAAGGAAGAGAGACTCACTAAAATGGGGGTGGGAAGAAGAGAAGATGAATTTGTATTCTTTTTAGTTGAATTAGTAGTACTGGTAGTAATTCTTTTTACTTTTACTTTTTTTAGAAGATATTTTATAGTTGCAATCAAACGAGCGACTAAAGACTCGACCAGATCGGGAAGAAAGTGCAGTCGTAGTAGATGTTATTGTTATTGTTGTTGTAGTAATAGTAGTAAGTAACAATACAAGGGCGAAAAAGAATCGGTGTAAAGGAATAACGTTTACATTTGTCAACAACGAACAGACGTGGACCAGTTTATCTCAGGAGAGACAAGAATAATGCCGTCATTGCTGCGACGAAGTTGTCAAATTCATGTTCTCTCTCTCTCTCTCTCTCTCTCTCTCTTTCTCTTTCTCTACATATATCTATCTAATATATATATATATATATATATATATATATATATATATATATATATATATATATATAATCAACACCAGTGCACGAGTGGGATATGATACAAGGTCAATTTTTATTTATTAACAGGTTTGAATTCAGCGTTTTCCTTCTCCTTGACTAGTTGCCATACCAAGGTTTGAAGAACCAGTCTGCCCAACTATTTACCCATAGCTGGAGGAAGGATACAGAGAATCATACCTTTCCAAAGCCCTATGTGGAATGCAAACAGCCTCGTCCAGCAATTGAACTCGGTTTGTCGTGTCCATTTCCTACTACGATAACCATTGCACTACCAACGTCTCCAGAGAGAGAGAGAGAGAGAGGAGGGAGAGAGAGGGTGCGGAGAGAGGAAAATAGGACTCTCCCAATAAATGTCCACGATATGATACGAGACAACCTGATATTGAGGCTTCAGTCCTGGAGCTTTAGAGAATGCCAAGTGCCCCTTCATTACCATTACTCACAGATCCACTCTGACCCGGAATGGTAGTTCCTATTTGGGTTTCATCTCTTCATCAATTAAAACTGTTTAATCATTAAACTGTGAGCAAACAAATGATGGATATAAAAAAAGAATTGTTAGTGTTACATAGTAATACTTGAAACCATTTAACTATGAGCAAAACGAATTATCAATATTAATTAATATCATTTGTGTTAGATAGTACAACTTAAAACCATTTATATGTGTGCAAACAAATGAGCTCTGACTTGTTTAAATTATTGCCTACGAACTATTTGTTTACCAATCATATATATATATATATATATATATATATATATATATATATATATATATGAACAGGATTTGTCTTGCCCGGTCGATTGGGGCTGTAGAATACACCGACTGCACCTCTGCAGAGGGGTAACACTCCCTCCCAATGAGTGTCCTGATATGACAAAAACCATCTCATGATGAGGTTCCAGTAATGCTGGAGCTTTGGGGAATGCAGAGCACCTCTTCAATGCCATCGCTCTGGCCCAGAGTGGTAGTACCTGATAGGGTCCTATCTATGGGTCAAATAGAACTAAACTGCGTACTTATGCTAAACTGAATAGTTTGAAATAAAACTAATTATTTGCATAAATATGGATTTGGCATTAAATAACCAACAAAGGTTGATATACCATAAAATCCAACCAACCAACCAACCAACCAACCAACAAGATTTGTCATTAGATAACCTACCTACTTTATATTTGAGGGCTGTGGAGTACACCTTCAGCGCCATCACTCCCAGGTCTGCTGGTGCCATCCATAAGTCAAGTAGAATTGTTTAATAATTTACTAGACTCGAAACTATTTAAATGTATGCAAATGAAGCTATTACTATTCAGTAGCAGTACTTGAAATCATTTAATTATGTGCAAACAAATAATTTTTAGCTCGTTTAAAAATTATCACCAAAAAATTATTTAACACATTTTTTATGTCTATTATATATGTGTCAACTGGATTTGGCATTAAATAACCTTTAAGAGTTGACATTCCGTAAAATACAACCAACAAATCAAATGCACACACACACACACACACCCATATATATATATATATATATATATATATATATTACCCGAAGAAATATAAGTACACTTCCAACTATTTTTCTATTGGAAAATAATTTTCTTCTTAACCAAAGATACTAGGATTTTATTATTTCTTGTTGAAATATAAAAATTTATATATAAAAAATGTATATATAAAAAATGTTCTTATTTTTCGACTGCCACATATTCATATCTTTGTCGACAGAATTTCAAGGTTGTATGAGTTTGTATATACATTATACCTAATAATATCCGTTTTATTTAAGTTTCCACTTGATAAAATACAATTCTGATTAATCTGATGGAGAATAAAATTAACAAAAAGAAAAAGAAAAGAAAAAAGTGGATAGATAGATAGATAGATAGATAGATAGATAGATAGATAGATCATTTTTAATTTATAGGATTTCCGTATTGTACGATTAGACTAAATCTTGCAGCAATATGGCTTCTTATTTATTATCATTTATTGTTTACATTATCAATTCTAAAAATTAATAGACACAATAAGATAGATAAATAGGGTTTTATTGTATATGAGTATTGTTGGTTATTTAATACATAATCCTTATTATACATATATATTGAATATATATGATTTGTAAACAAAATAATTTATAACATTATTTAGAAAGGAACCAAAGCTCATTACTTTGCTCATAATTTCAAGTATTGCTATCTGAGATTAATTTTTTCCATTTGCACACAGTTAAATGGTTTCAAATGTTACATTATGATACTGGCAATTTAATATCAGTCATTTGTTTGCACACTGGTAAATGTTTTTAAGTATTAAAAATGATTAATATTTCTATTAGACCCATAGCAGGGGGCCTAAAAGGTTCACCCTCTTCGAGTCAGAGTGGACCTTGGAGTAATGTTAGTGAAAAAGTTCTTCACATTTCCTAGATTTCTAAGACAGTAGCCTCACCATCAGATGGTTTAGTATCCTTTTTCAGGACACCCGTTATATGGGTGCAGAGATTCATCGGCATATTCTACAGCTCCAGCCAACACGACTGATAGATGGATAATTTTAAAGTATTTTTGTCACTTTCATACGAATGTTCAGATTCCGGTGTTTTCTTATTTACGACACAGGAAGAAATATTTGCTCATATTTCTTTCGTCTTTTCGAAACAACTTCTTCCATATTTAAATACTTTCAAATCTTTTTCTCAGCTGTCATAAGTTTATGTGTGCTGCTTTTTCTGGGGAGGGGGGTTCTCTAACATTCAAAAGAGGCAGACAGGTAACAAGATTTTGGTATGACAATGATGGAAAAGAAAAATCTAAGAGAACATTCGCTATTCTTTCTCCTTTTCCTACCTCTAGTTTTTACTTGCATAAACAACACAAACATCCGTAAAACCCACACACAGACGCTCACGCGTAAATTATCACTCATAAATAAGAACTCCTGAAACAATTTTTTTTATAAAGAAACGATTTTCTTCAAAACTAAAGATACCAAGATTTTATCATTTCTGGTGGAACATTATGCAATGAAAACTTATATTATTAGGTATTATCTATTACCAAACTCTACACAGCATTGGACACTATAATCAAAATAAAATTGTATTAGTATAAGAGACGTATTTATCTTGGGACTGCAAATTATTTGGAGGCGCACTTAGTGTTACGGTTATTGTTATAGTAAAATAGAATTAGTGACCAGAGTTCCAGTGTTTGACGTAGATACTTCCATTTCATTTTGTGCTAATGCCCTTGAAAAAAAGTATGAATCCATCTTTTCTAAAGCTCTGGTTTCTTGAGCCTTGGTATGGCAATCAGTTTAGGAGAAGGAATACTCTGAATTCAAACTAGCTTTATCCCGCTTAAAAATTGACCTTGTATCAAATCCTTCCCGTAACGGAGGGGTTGGGTTAAGTCATTATTTTTGGTTACATTGTTTCAGTACTATAAGTAAAGTAAGTAAAGTAGGCGAAGGTGATCCGAAGGCTCCCTTTTCAATAGCTACTACACCGAGGTGTAGGGTGCTACTCCATTCCTTGGATTGCTCCACTTACCCTTGATCCTTACTTTATAATGCTGAGTGTTAAGCAAGGCGGCATCAAGTACCATTTTTGAGTCTTTAGTATGACTCGACCTGGGGTTGAACCCCGGTCTCCCGAACTAGACCAATGGTCGAGTGTGAGCTATTGAAATCGGAGACTTCGGGTCAACCTAGACTAAGACCGCCAACTATACTTTGCAACTTTCAGTACTGTAGACTTCATTTATTTTTAACCCCCACTCCCCAACATGAGCAGGATATGACACAATGTCAATTTTTAAGCTGTTTGAATTCATAGTTTCCTTTTTCCTTGACCGGTTACCACACCAAGGTTAAAGAGTCCATTTTGCCCTACTATTTACATATTTGCTGAAGGCAGAGAAATAAACTTCATACCATTCCCAAAGGTATTAGTGCAATGTGAACTGCAAACAGCCTCGTCCAGAAATTGAAATCGGGTTGCCGAGTCCATTTCCCAGTGCGTTAAACATTACACTGCGAGCGCCTCCAGACTATCTTGATATATAATACCTAATAATATACGTTATTAGTGTATCATATTCCACAAGAAATAAGGTCTTTTGAGGTATTTTTGTACCAATTTGTTGGCGATACAATAAATTATTTTTAATTTATCAATCTTATAAGTCTCAACAAGAAATATTATTCAGCTGGCCTTCTTATTTATTTACCTAATACTGTTGATGTACTTCTCAACACCTCCGCACGATCAAGATGTTCACAAGGTCAACATTTGGTTTTATACCTTTTCCGAGGGTATTAGCGCAATGTGAAACGCCAACAGCCTCGTCCAGAAATTGAACTCGGGTCACTGTGTACATTTCCTAAAACGATAGCCATTACACCACGTGCACAATTGTTACTGTTTATATCTATCTTATTTTTGGTTCCAAAAATACTGAAATTCTTTTTTTGCGTTAAAAATAATACCAAATAATATCCGTTATATTAATGTTCAATTAGAAAAAATAAAATCCAGGTATTTTTCGTGTAGAATTTCTCTTTTCACAAATTCTGTAGTTTAAATTCCTTACAAAAGTTCATTTCACTGTGCATAGCCCATTAAATTTGATTTGTTAAAATTTCAGTGGAAATTCAGTCGGTAAATCACCATGTATGTATTTTACCCAACATTTCTACCCAAGGCTGAATTTGACACAAGGACATTTCTTAAGAGTTAAGCTGGTTTACCTTCTAGACCAGTTGCTGTCTCAAGGCTGAAGTGTCCAGTCTTCCCAACTATTTACCGATAGATGCAGGAAGAAACAAGAACAATAGCGCTGGAAGAAAGGAGCCCAAGAACCGCGGGAAGAAAGTATCCCAATAGCCAAAAAGCCCAAGAACGGGAAGAAAGTAGCCCAAAAGCCCAAGAACTGCGAAAAGAAAGCAGCCCAATAGCTGCGGGAAGAAAGTAGCCCAGTAGACCAAGAACTGCGAAAAGAAAGCAGCCCAATATCTGCGGGAAGAAAGTAGCCCAGTAGCCCAAGAACTGCGAAAAGAAAGCAGCCCAATAGCTGCGGGAAGAAAGTAGCCCAGTAGACCAAGAACTGCGAAAAGAAAGCAGCCCAATAGCTGCGGGAAGAAAGTAGCCCAGTAGCCCAAGAACTGCGAAAAGAAAGCAGCCCAATAGCTGCGGGAAGAAAGTAGCCCAGTAGCCAAAGAACTGCGAAAAGAAAGCAGCCCAATAGCTGCAGGAAGAAAATAGCCCAGTAGACCAAGAACTGCGAAAAGAAAGCAGCCCAATAGCTGCGGGAAGAAAGTAGCCCAGTAGCCCAAGAACTGCGAAAAGAAAGCAGCCCAATAGCTGCGGGAAGAAAGTAGCCCAGTAGCCCAAGAACTGCGAAAAGAAAGCAGCCCAATAGCTGCGGGAAGAAAGTAGCCCAGTAGCCCAAGAACTGCGAAAAGAAAGCAGCCCAATAGCTGCGGGAAGAAAATAGCCCAGTAGCCCAAGAACTGCGAAAAGAAAGCAGCCCAATAGCTGCGGGAAGAAAATAGCCCAGTAGACCAAGAACTGCGAAAAGAAGGCAGCCCAATAGCTGCAGGAAGAAAGTAGCCCAGTAGACCAAGAACTGCGAAAAGAAAGCAGCCCAATAGCTGCGGGAAAAAAGTAGCCCAGTAGCCCAAGAACTGCGAAAAGAAAGCAGCCCAATAGCTGCGGGAAAAAAGTTGCCCAGTAGACCAAGAACTGCGAAAAGAAAGCAGCCCAATAGCTGCGGGAAGAAAGTAGCCCAGTAGCCCTAGAACTGCGAAAAGAAAGCAGCCCAGTAGCTGCGGGAAGAAAGTAGCCCAGTAGCCCAAGAACTGCGAAAAGAAAGCAGCCCAATAGCTGCAGGAAGAAAGTAGCCCAGTAGCCCAAGAACTGCGAAAAGAAAGCAGCCCAATAGCTGTGGGAAGAAAGTAGCCCAAAAACAATAGCGCGAAAGAAACACAAACAGCCTCAGGCAGACATTGAACACTGATCGCTGTGTCATTTCCAAAGAATAACCGTTACTCCATGTACGTCCACTAAATTACAATAAATAAACTTTTTGGAGTCTACTAGGAACTGACGTTGGAAGCGCTTTCAGTCATCTCTCACTCTAGCTACGCCTCTGTTAAAAAGATCTGATCTATGTGTGTATGTCGATGCAGCACAGCAAAAATGACACATTGTACCGAGAGTTTTATTAAAGTAAGAACATCAAAGTTGTCCGAGAAAATAAAGCAACATCCAATTTAATTAGTGACTCAGAAATACAAATGTGACTTTTATATTCGCATTCGTGATTATAAATTTTTTTTAATTATGAGATTATTACAATTTTTCAAGGAAGATAGCAATCAAGTAATAATTAGAGATAATTTCTTTTTATTTTTTAAAGTTCTTATTTTTCAATTAATTTGAGAAAAGTTTAATACATAAGATATGATTCAGAAGTAACCTTTAAGCAAGTTAGCTTCGTTTTTTTTTTGTGTGTGTGCAGAATAGTATATAAAAATTTTAACTGGAATATTTCGTACTTGTCCAGAATAGCTCATCGATGAAAATTTCCGTTATTTCTGCAGTAATGTAAAAAAAAATTGCATACATAAACTACGTGTGGTTTCACCGAGACGGATCGAGAGAATGAGGACTGACCAGTTTATGTATCACATGTGCCGACGGATTTTTGGACACGATTGCTGATTGGTCGATTTAGTTTGAAGGTTAGCTCATAGATTTGTGTTTCCTTTTTATTCATTTAAACTCGTGTCCTAAGGAAGCCGAAACATTTACAAACAGGAAAGAATATATTTCTCAATTTACTCAATTAGCAGTGTGAATTTCATTGTGGATAGATTTACCAAAATCCTCCAATGTAGACAGGATTTTCTTAGCGGATTAAAGCACGTTTGAATTCAAAGTTTTCCTTCTCCTAGAGTGATTCCCAATCCAAGGCTCAGTCAATCCTAGTATTTACTCATTGCTGGAAAGAAGAGATAGATTTATGCCTTTTCCAAACGATTAGCACAAAGAGAAACGCAGCCAACCTCGTCTAGGATTTGAACTCGAGACGTCAATTTCATTTCCTACGACGCTAATCGCGCCTCCTCTTTTGCTGATTAGCAAAGAAAATAAAGAAATAGAATTGGACATTATAATCCCTTACGAATAAGAAAAGTACATTTGGTATTCAACATCAACTTTCATTTGTGTGAAGATGTTTGTTATAATACTTTGATCTGGACTCCTTACTATCAATAGCTTTTAAGTGATTCACAACTTATAAAAATACAGATATACAAACAGCAAACCAGGATTTTTTTTTTAAATAAGAAATGATCTTAAGAAGCAGTTACTGGAAAAGTAGTCAAAAAATCTGATTGTATGCTTAGTTTCTTTGTTTAATGGTATGTCAACATTCATGGGTTATTTAATCCCAAAGCCACACTTGTAGTTGAAAAGCAAAGATACTATTTTACCCATAACTAGGAAATAAGTGAGTTTATGCCTTTCCTAAACGTCTTAGTCCGAAAATGAACGTAGTTGTATGTTTTAATATGCATGATTGGCTTTAAGTATTCCTTATACAAGTATTTTATAGTTCTAAGGGTTTGGTAACTTTGTTTTAGAGTATATCAACATTCATAGCTGATTTAATGACAAAACCAACTTGTAGAAGAACAGAAGTGATACTGTTCAATCCACAGTTGGGGAATCAAGGGTGTCATAACTTTCCAAAGAGAATTAGTCTGAACGTAATAGCGCAACTGGACATTGAACTCACTTACTACGAAGCTTCAGTCCAGCATTTTATCCATTACGCCTTGGGGAACCCCCTCCCCGACTGCAAAAGGCAAGAGTCATTTTGTGATGAAGAGAGTGAGAAAGAGACTAATTGAACGTTCTTGTAGTGTATACCTCTTGTTGGTCATTTTTACCAGCTCTACTTGCTGACAGTGGATCAGGAGAAACAAAGACCTGTACTTAATTCGATGATTGGGGTCAACGACTAGTGAAAAAACAGTTTTGAATGGAGAGGCATGAACCTTGAACTCTTGAACTAATTCAGTTGGTCAAGGAATAAAAGATAAGATAATATGACAAAGAACATTTTACTTCTAACTTCATATATATATATATATATATATATATATATATATAATGTTCTTTGTCATCATGTTTATTTTTATTTTCACACACACATACTTGCCCAGTCGGCTAGGGTTGTAGAATATACCCACTGCTTCTCTGCAGAGGGGTAAGACTTCCCCAACGAGTGTCCTGGATATGACAATAAACAATCTGATGGTGAGGTTCCAGTGATGCTGGGGCTTTGGGGAATGCGGAGTACCCCTTCATTGCCATAACTCCCATATCCACTCTGGCCCGGAATGGTAGCACCTGATAGGGCCCTATCTATGGATTTAATAGAACTAACTACATATTTATGCTAAACTGAATTGTTTGAATTAGAACTCTTTGACTAAACTGAATAGCTTGAAATAGAAATGTTTTTGACAATTTAAACTACGTGCTTATGCTAAACTGAATTGTTTGAAATGGAAGTTTTTTTGACATTGAAACTGTACTTACACTAAACTGAATTGTTATATATAGAACTGTTTTGACATTTAACTGTGTGTAAACAAAATTAGCTGAATTAGAATTGTTTGAATAAACTGAATAGTTTGAAATAGAAATATTTTGGCAATTAAAGTGTGTACTCATGCTAAACTAAATTCTTTGAAATAGAACTGACTATTTGCATAAAAACCAACCAACCAACCAACAATAATTTTCTCTATTTATGAAGAGTGCTCTATGTCGGTGATAGAACATATATTTTTAAAACGATGGCTTTCAATGGAGAAGAATGCACTTTGAACTAATTTCGATGGACAAGAAATAAATGAAAGACAAATAAGATGTAAAGTATATTTTACATCCAACTTTAAATATATATTTGGCATCCAACATTATATGTATATGCAAAGTGGTCACGTGATCTGCGTTACTTCACATCGGTCATTCTTTGGGCTAGACGGGCGATCGGAGAGGCTTGACCTGATCAATCGGCTGATAATGTTAAACTCTAGTACCTATATGATTAATTCCCGGCAGTTTATATCAAATTGCTCTTATGGCAACGAAACACTCAATCTTTTCATCTTAAAGGTACTGAAGTTGATGACTAAGGGTCAATCACGTCGAGAGATCAAAACTTTGGCAATTGTTTAACTTTAAAGCACAAGGTTTTGGTTAACGAATGCATGAAATTAAAAGCGGCTTGAAATCCCCCTCCTGGCTCGGTATAATGGCCAATGTATCCCAGTTTCAACTAAGGCGAATGGGTATTCCCCTTGGTAAATTCTCAACAGAAGGTAGACGCCGTGGTGGGTGGTGGAGTACAAAACCAGCGAAAAAAAAATAAACGACATATGGCAATTAAAAAGAAAAACCTAAAGGAAATCTCTCTGAATCCGATTCAGAAAATGAAATAACAGAATTGTCAAAATTTATTGTAATTGAATAAACAGAGGAAACTCCTTTGGCTAAACTGTCTTTTTTCTTGATTGAAAGAATATTCTCCAGCAGCGTAAGAAAAAAATTAAAAGGAGCAATCTACTTGTGGAAGTTGATTGCAAGAAATATGAAAATCAAAATGAAAACGTTCCACAACTTAAAATGCAACACTTACCTGCGTGAAAATCTAAACATATCAAAGGGAGTTACGAGAAACAGGGAGTAATCCCCAGCTACATTGGACGAAATAATAGGAGAGTTTGGGGTCACCGACTACCAAAAGATAAACATTAGAATGAGTAGTGAAGAAATACAATACACACATACATTTTGACATTTTACAAACTCGTTTCCCAAGAAAATAGAAATTAGATACTGCCTCGAAAAAGTAGAACAACCCACTCCCTTAAGGTGCTTAAATGTTAGAAATATGTACACCATAAGAAGACCTGCCGAGGACGTATGAGATATTGAAGGTGTGCTCAAAAAGACCCAGACCACAAGGAGGAAGATTGTCCAAACGAAACCATATACTTAAATTGTCAAGAGAATTTTCAAGAATTTGCAATATATACAACAGAGAGAGAGAGAGAGAGAGAGAGAGAGAGAGAGAGAGAGAGAGCGATGAAGTTGAGAAGAAATATAATATTTCTAGAAGCAAGGAAAATAGCGGAAATCGAAATGAAATATGACACCGACAACAATATAGTTCAGAGGGAGAGTCCAATCAGCAAAAACGATAATCAACCAAATCAACACAGAGCTCTCATCGAAAAATTAGTTCGACTAGGACCAAATGATTTGCCAGAGGTTAAAGAACACTTAAAAAACATCTCTAATCCACTCAACATTCCCCAAAATAAATCCAGAACCAAACACCGAAGCATATTCTCATTACTCCAACAAAATTCGAATCTTCCACCTTCTAATCCCAAATAAGTCGCATCCAAACAACAACTGAAAGAAAAACCAGTAATGATAACAAACCCTTCGTCATCTCAATCTTGAGAAACCCCAAAATCAAGAACAAAATCACAAAGATTGATCAACAGGATATTAAACAAGCCCATATAAAACAAGATAAATCCCAAAGATCAAAATTCCATAAAACCAAAATCCTGAATAGATAAATGTGTAGAAAGTATGAATATTAAAACTAACAATATAATTGTAAGCATCAAGTAGATATATATATATATATATATATATATATATGTGTGTGTGTGTGTGTGTGTGTGTGTGTGTGTGTGTGTGTGTGTGTGTATTGGATACGTCTGCGGAGTAGAACTATCGATAAAGTTGTGAAGTAAATTTGTCTATAAACTTCTGTCTTGTGCTCGAAAAATTTAAATTATTCTCTTGCAAAAATATACCAAAGAAAGCAAGATTTAGCATTAAAAAATGCACAAATTAAAATAAATAACCAACCAACCAACCAACTATTCCCATGTAAATCTTATTTACCAAAAAAGGTTTGGTATTAAATAACCCACAAGGGTTGATATACTATTAAACCAACTCTCTTTCACTTTCTGTTATCACTCTCTCTTATTTTGCCGTTTTTCTTTAATTCTTTCCATCGCTTTAACAAGGTTATCTTCTTTTTTTTTACCCATCTTAGCAAAAAAACTTTGTTGATGAGATGCAGAGGTTTGACCTTCGAACCTTTTCACGTAGACGGTGTTAAAATAAACATTGGTCAGAGGTACTTGTTAAACACACACACACCCACACACACACGTGCGAGTGCTCCTCATTTTTAGTAGTTAATCATATATACTCAGCTTTGTGTAGTGTGACCCAAGAATGCTGATTTCCGGTTGAAATTGGGTACCGGTGATTTAACATCTTCGGAATAAGTCGATATTTTTGGATTGGGATATTTCTCATGTTCATTTTCGAATTGTTCTTAATGTTCAAATTCAAAAGATAATTTCTTGAAGTTACAATAGGAAATAAATCATTGTATTGACATCACTTTTTTAATATGTGATATATCCTAGGATACAGTTTGTAAACATTTCAATTCATTTCTTTACGAGTTCTAAAGCTCCGATGATCACTGGTATTAACTGAGGTTTTATCACAACCACTCCTACATCCCGTTGATTTCAATCTTCAGCTATTTGTATTTCGATAGTTTTTCAATAACCTTCAGAGAGGGGTTTCTTTGATTTGGTATCACTTGGTCGATTAAAATATAGCGCTTTCGTAACTTGTCTTTGATAATTATATCGGGGTTACTGGCTCCGATATCAATGTCAGTGTATATGGGTATATCTCTATGGATGGTATTGTTTTCGGTTACCGGGTTCGGTTGAGGCTCATTACATATCTTGATTAGATAGATAGATAGATAGATAGATACATACATACATACATACATACATACATACATACATACATACTTTTATCGATACACACAGACTGAGATAGATAGATAGATAGATAGATAGATAGATAGATAGATAGATAGATAGATAGATAGATAGATCTGAACTAATTAAGATTGAAGATAGTAAATATAAACATTACCACAAAGCCACTATATCACTGCTGTTTCAGGTGATGTTGTTATAGTAAAGTAATACAGATGTTTAAAAATTTTAAAGAATTCAAAAATTAACAAAAATATTTCAAGATTTATAATAGGAAATTGATATGCAAGTACGTATAAATTGGTTCAATACAATACCTTTGATAATCACAGGCACAAATACTCATATACACACAAGAATTATATATATATATATATATATATATATATGTATATATATATATATATATATTATGGACGTAAATGAAAAACCTTTAAAAGTTTGTTGTTAGTGAAAGGCACAAAGACCTTCAATCTTATATGAAACTTTAATAAGAGTAAACTGGTTAAAAATTAAACTATTTCATTTATATATATATATATATATATATATATATATATATATATATATATAAAACTGATCAAAAGTTTAGCCCACCCTGTATTGTTTCTCAAAGTTCATAGAAAAGGCAAATATTGTTATTGATCGTAAAGTTCCAAGTGAACTATCAAAAAATAAGCAAGAGTTATTAACGCATTGACACATTGCTAGGGAATCACTTCAATCAACATACCTTTTACTAGTTACAAGAATGGAAGCTAAGAATTTGCTCTGCAGTGGTAAATACTCGTGGGGGATTCTTTGATAAAAAGAAAATGTACATTTGCTTTGATTTAAATAATCGCTGTTTTATATTCATCTTGATTCAAATTATTACATAATTGCATTTGAGCAATAAAAAATGAATTTATTACTTTAATGATATGAAACTTTATCCAATTTTTATGTTTAAAGAATAAATCTATGCGGTCCCTAACTTTTAGTCGGAAACAAACACGGACGCACACACACACACACACACACACACACACACACACATATATATATATATATATATATATATATATATATTAGAATGAACACATCGTTATTAAACCTTTTTCTTTAATAAAAAAAATTGCTAAAATATTGGGAATTAGGTAAGAATAAAACTTAGAATAAATTAATGTTTTCTTATCTCCCCAAGATTCATTTTTAACAGTTACATCAAATTGTAGTCATGAGATTGATATGGAAACACACACAGACACACCCACATACATATGTGTATTTGTACATAAATGCCTTAACAATTCCCTTAGCCAAACGAGGTACGCTTGTTGGCCGAGCGGTCTGAGACTTAGTCTAACGTAAAGTTGGATGGGTTACGATCCCGAAACTGTCTGTCTGTGGATGACAATATATTAATATATATATAAATATATATATATATACAAGTGTAGAATGAAAAGTTCACAGACTGAAAAGTTCATATGGTGTCATCATATCTAGTATCGATGACTTTTTGACCCATAGAATCAAGCACTGCAATACCAATGCAAGAATTGTATAAACGACAAGGAGAATAGGTTGAAAAATTAACTCATTTGGTTACACTCTATGAGAGAATTCTAATTCTGAACTTTTCAGCTGAACCTGCTACAAAGTATTACCTAAAATATATTTCATAAGAAGTTAATTTTTCAACTCATATAAGGATTTTATAAATCATATGAAGCATTTTACACTGAAAACGAGTATTATTATTTATTTCTTATGTCCAAACTTTACAGTATTGAAACTGTCATAAAAATATGACGATGTAGCAGTCTAAAAATAATCACACCATTCATATATTTTAATGCCATTTTATTTTTGGCTACAGAAATGTTGGAATCTTCTTTATTCTTATTTTTTACAGTTTCTGGGCAAGAGATTTTGGTTATGATTAACACCTAGCAATATCTCTTTTGATCGTATAATGTTACGTTCCTCTTGAAATAATGACGTCTTGGTATCTGTTTTATTTCAGTATTGGTAAATATAGCTTCAGTCTCAATACTTTTCAAAATCTATGTCATATATATATATATATATATCTATATATTCAAATACTTACATTAAAGTTATTTTCTTCCATAAATCTCCTTCTTACTTTTTCTGCCTCCTACTCTTTATAAGAATGTATATTACTCGTCATTGCGTTAGCCATTTCAAAATTCGCTACTCTGAAGATAGCTCCTGTCGGGGGCTGAAAGCATTTGGGAAACATACGACGCCTTCCTAAATTCATTCGACCTAAAGTTTAAACGACAAATTCGCTGACTTGAAAGTATCAAAGATAGGCAGACATGAAGTGTCTGTTCTATTCAATCGAACACTTTTAAATAACAAAATGCTGCCGATATATATATATATATATATATATATATATATATATATATATATATATATATACAAAGCTCTTCTAATGAATTGAGCACTCCGGTATCTGGTAAGGCAAAAGGTGAACAAACAAAAGCTACTATATTATGCCTCATAATTCCCGAGCTGACGTAGGTCTCCAGATGGCTGAGCAGCATGATACTAAGTCTCACATAAAAGTTGAGTAGGTTTCGATCCCAACTTGAAGTGTCCTACGTATCTAGCCACATTGAAGAATTGGGATACAACGAAACAGTTTGTCTGTGGATGACTATATATATATATATATATATATATATATATATATATACTTTTCTATGTACACAAACGCACGCTCAAATGCGCCACTCGAAATCAAAAAACCTTTATCAATTTTACATGCTGAGCTGGTTAGGCTCAATATCATATATTAATTTAACAATAAAATACTGATTTGAATCATCTACATAACATTTCCCATTTATTAAATCCAGAATAATCATGTAATTACTGTATATACTTGTGTATAAGTCGACCTTTGTTTCAAAGTCATGAAATCATTAATTTATAGATTGAAATCTAAAATTATTATTCACGTATAGGATTGATTGATTGACTAATTATCACATCCTGTCTACCGGTCTAGAATTATTTTTTCCTAGGGGTTAGGGAATCGCATTCATTGTACATTCCTATTACATTTTTTGTGTTATTGTTTATTTAGAAATTTTTACACACGGTCCTATCGAATACGAATAATTCTAAAACAGATCTTTTTTATTCCAAAGTTCAAACAGATTTTACCACTCGGGGTTAGAGTGGACCTGGCAGTAATGTCAATGAAAAGATACTCCTAACTTCTCAGCTCTCCAGAACTGGAGCCTCACCATCAGATGCATTTTGTGCCGTACCCAGGACACCTCTTTTCTTTGGGGTGGTGCCTTACTCCCCGCAGGTGATAAAGTCAGCATGTTCTAAGTCCCGCTTATAGGTTGACGATGATTTGGGATCTAAAACAAACTTCTAACCAATAACGTAGGCATTTAGAAAAACACACTTTTTGTCGAATGGACAATCAAAAGCGTAATAATCTGTTGGGTGGGTTTTATTTAAATAAAATCTCGGAAAAGGTTTGTCTCCCATTTGACACTTTTTCTATAGATTCTCTTGCAGGCCTCCGTAGAAAACAAATCGTCCAATGAAAAGCCACTCTAAGACTAAAAAAGTGTTATTTAGATAAAATACTTTTCTTTTATCTAATCAATCAAATCTCTTATTCATTATTTGTACATTATCTAACAAGATCTCAGTCATATGTAGTGAATGGTAGAGTTAAACTACAGATGTCAATTTTAAACCTCCATAAAACATTTAACCTGATATTTTTCTGTCTTGTTAATCCTATGAGGATTAAGCTACGTGAACAAAAAAGTAAAGAGCAATGTTTTACCTTATTTTACCGTTTTTTTATACTTCAAAAATAAGGAATCTGTACGAAAAAAATTGATAAACATTTATGAAAAAATTTAAGCCAAATTTAATACTTCATAGAACCTTTAAATTATCTTTAAAAGACATGTAAAAGACATTTACTTCTTCTGTCATTAAGCGATTCAAATTAACAAAATGATTGAGGAGGGGTGGTGCATGACAACAAAAATAAAATTTAAAAAAAAACATGTTTTCCAAATTTTGAGGGAAAATATCTTTTAAAAGAAACTTCTTTTATTTCTATAAATACCGAATATATTATCAAGGTCAGATAATTAAGCGATTTGAAGAGAATTTAAAAAAGAAAAAAAATCTTTTTTTAGCAGGTGCCTGTTTTTGTACGTCCTTTGTATTTATCTATTATATGTCTCTATTTGATCTTAAAAGTTCCGTCAGAATTGTCTGACAATTAACTTCCTATTTTTGAGATCAGCACAAATCCTTCCGGTCGTAGCATTCTATGATATGGGAAAATAACGAAGGTTCCGACTTTGGAATTTTCTATTTTCTCTTGTCTCATATTCTAGAACCATCTTTCCACGTTGGTGCAATACAATCTTTACACTCGTATTCCCACTATTTCGTTTTGTGACGTCAATGTCGACGAATCTAACTAAAGATGAAATAATTATTGATTTCTATCCGTTTTCGACTCTACCAAAAATGAAATACTGTGTGGAGACGTACACACAGACACATTCTTCACACACTCTCCCAACTTATCCACGTGGGCTCTTTCACCCCCTACCCAAGCTAATATATCTACCCCCTCCCATTAAATCGTTGGGCGTTCACCTTCCCTTTGCTGCTAACTCTGACTGGCCATTTATTTATTTATTTCATTTATTTATTGCATGTATTTATTTAAAATTTTTATCTTTCTTTTTTGTTCACTGTTCGCTGTCCGTCTTCTACCGTCTTTCCCGAACGAAGGTAATGTACTGAATAAAATGAAGTAATAAATAAAAAAAAACAAAAAACAAATAAGAAAAAAAGAAAGAAGTTTAGGCGTGGCCTTTACTGCGAAATCCGCCCCACATTTTTTATCCACTCCTCATTTTCCTTTCACAGCCAACCCGGTCGATTTCTTTTAATAAAACACAATTATCTCCCCTGATTTCTCTGTTATTCTCAGTTTTCTATTTGTCCCACTTTATTTCTTCCACCGTCTTTCTATTTCCCTTTCTTCTGTTTTCCGAATTTCGATTCTTTCTCCTCTTATCAACCATTTGTTCTACACGTCTTTCTCACATTTCCCCAAAACGTCCTATATATATATATATATAAGATGTACGTTATACATACATATATACATGCATATATATATATATATATATATATATATATATGTATAAAACAGTCTAAAAAATACCCCGTTCTTCATTTATAAATGTAAAGTTGGTGACCTTAGTCGACAGTGACCAGGTTTCCCCCTTTTCAATAGTTACTACACCGAGGTGTAGAGGAGGGCGCTACTCCATTCCCTGGATTACTCCTCTTTACCCTTGATCCTTACCTTATGATGCTAAGTGTTAAGCAAGGCGGCATCAAGTACCATTTTTCAAGTCTTTCGTATGACTCGACCTGGTATTGAACCCTGGCCTTCCAGACACATAGCGAACACTCAACTCACTAATTTTATTTTTAATTACAGAAATTTTTACATTTTTTAAAATAGTTTCAATGCTGGAGAGTTTGGTCATAAATAATACCTAACGATATATGTCTTGATTTTATAATCAAATAAGTATATAAATTGTACACTTGATAAGATAAAGATACTATTGGAATAGAATATCGTTCAGATCATTCCTTTAAAGGAATGTCAATATTCACTATTCAAATAAAAGATTCAGACTTCTTCTTCTTCTTCTTCTTCTTCTTCTTCTTCTTCTTCTTCTTCTTCTTCTTCTTCTTCTTCTTCATTATTGTTATTAATATTATATTATTTACTAAATATTCAAGGGCATTATAGGTAGAGTATTGGACTGGGGCCTCGAACTCGAGTCGAGCTGTTATATTCACTTTCGAACTAATGCCCCTTGGAAAAGGTATAAACTCACTAATCCCTACAATTATGGATTAAATAATACCATTACTGTTCTTCTACACAGATGGCTTTGGTATTTAATAACCCACAAAGTTTGATATGCTATTAAAACAAAGAATCCAAACCAAATAAACGTTTATATCTAAAAACAACGTTTTCCACTCGTTAAAATTCACCCACCCTTTAGTCTTTCTTCTCACCAACCACTTAAAAGATCACCTCTCAGGCGGTGGTTGTTAGAGTACATTGACAGCACCTCCTACAAAGGGATAAGATCCCCATCCCTCCAAAAAAATAGTGCGTCCTTGGTATGACATTAAACTACATCTGATAGTGAAGCTCCAGTTCTGGTGATCTGAAGAGTGTCGAGTACCTCTTCATTGCCATTACTCCCAGGTCCACTTTGACCCGAAGTGGCAGTAGGTATTGGCAACCAATCAATGCAGCAAATAAATCTGTTTTAAAATTATTCGTCTTCGATTGGACCGTGCGCAAAAAATCTCTTAAACAAAAGAATGTATATATGGACGTACAATAAATGCAATTCCATAACCTCTTGGGAAATCCAGTGGCATTGTGGTTAACGTGTTGAACTGAGATATCATATTAAGTGAGTTCGAACTCCAGTCATGCTATGACGTTCAGTTTTGAACTTATGCCTTTGCGAAAGGTATGAATCCCATTACGAATTAAATAGTAAAACTACTGTTCTTCTACAAGGATGGTTTTAACATTAAATAACCCACGAAGGTTGATATGCCATTAAAGAAACCGAACCGAACTTAATCTCTTGGCATAAATAGCTCTTGACGGGTTGATGATATGCCGTTAAAATCAATCAATCAATTAATTAATTAAAAAGATTTTGACTTATAAACTTTTTTCTACATCACCGCATACATTTTCTCAGATGGATATTCTGGACAAATACTAAAGAATTAGAATTCTATGCGTCTTTTATTTGTCCAGAATATCCATCTGACGACCGAATGTGCTTTTCATTCATTTCTTGACTTACATGAGGAAGGCCTTAAAACGTATGGGTCGAAACGGTGAGATAAAAGCAAAAAAAATCAGAAATTATTAGATTTAATGGTTCGTATGCTTTCCTCCAAATACTACGAGATGCACTCTGCATTTGGAGAAATGTTTTAATAAAAGATGAAGATACTGGTTTGAATATTGTGTACAGTGATATCTAAATCCAACCAGATACACCATACGTCATGAGCAAGACTGAAGAATATATCAGCTGAAACGTTGTAATAAAAGAAATGAAAATGAAGATACGAATAAGAAAATGTACAAAATCCTGCTTGGAGTGTTGCTTTTTTAGCAAATTTCTCTATTATAAAAACGAGTTTAATATGGTACAGTTAGTGTCTCCGAGAGAAATATTATAATGTAATACAAAGCTATTTTTCCTCACCATCTAAATCTACACGCAAAAATAAAGACCGTCTTCTTTTCAACTGCTGTTGTAAGGGATGAGAAAGGGTAGTAAAACTGAGCCTGTGATTAGATATCTTGCATCTGAGGTATAAGTCTGCAGCATCTCATGGAAATAGGACAAAAAACTAGTTGTATTTTACGACATATCAACCCTTGAAGGTTATTTAATGTCAAATCCTTTTTATACATAAATATTAATAATATATAAGTTGTAAAGGAATAGTTTGTTGGTATCAATTTTTAAACGAGCCAAAGTTCATTTGCAAGCAAAAGGGTTTCAAATATTGCAATCTAAAACTAATTGCTTTATTTGCACACAATTTTCAGTTATTGCGATTTAACTTTATTATTTCTATTCAACATTATTCATTTGTTTTAACACAGTTAATGGGTCCAAGTATTGCTATGCAATACTAATAATACAATTTTGCATCAGTCATTTGTTTGCCTATAGTTGAATGGTTTCAGTTATAGAAAATGATCAAATTTTCACATGGTACTACCACACCAGGTCAGAGTGGATCTGGGAGTAATTCCCCAAAGCTACTGAATTGGAACCTTTCCATCTGATAGTTTAGCGTCATATACTGGAGGAAGCTCGTTGGAGCGAGGTAATATCCCTCCGTAGAGATGCAGTCGGCATTTTCTACGACGCCAAGCGACTAAGCTTTAAAGAACTGATAATACCTATAACAATATTATTTTTATGCTATACTGCAAGATTTGTGTAACAATGATATAAAATTCGATGTCTCACAGCTTTCATTTCAATCAGAAACTCCACTCGATGCCTGGATACCTCCCCCACGGATAGGATAAGACACAAGGTCAATTTTTTAAGCAGATTAAAGCTGGTTCGAATTCAGAGTTTTCCTTCTCCCAGACTGGATGCTTTATAAAGTATAAAGAACTCTGTGCGCCTTATTATGTACTCATAGTTGCAGGGAGACGAGATAGAATTCAGCCTTTCCCGAGAGCATTAAAGAGGAGTCAAACATAAACAGCTTCATCCATCATTTGAACTTGGATCCTCGATTCTATTTCCAATGACAATGACCATTACGCTAAGCGTGCCTCAAATAGAAGAATTATTATTGATTGAAATAAAACTATGGCGAAAGAAATAAATATATTAAATTCTAATTAATATAAATGAAATAAAATAAAAAGAAAGTAAAAATAATAATGTGTGTGTGTGTGTGTGTGTGTATTCCAGGTTTTTCATGATATTTTACTGTCCTCATCTGTGTCTTTTGATGTGTATTGAAATTAGAAAATAATTTTATAAGATGTTGTTCACTTCTTTTAATGATATACATTTTATGAAAATTGGTTAAATAGATGTATATTATGGGACGTGAATCCATAGTGTTCCCGTGGAAACAGCGACCCAAGATTATATTGATGCTTCAGTTTAGGAAAGAATGAAAGATTATAATCAATGGTTCCTCTCTCTGATAAAAGAATCTTGAATAACTAAGGAAATAAACCCACACAATCTGACTGTAGCAAATTCTACTGGCAATTATATATATATATATAAAATTATATATATATATATATATATATATATATATATTATGGACCTATATATATATATATATATATATATATATATATATATATATATATATTAGAGAGGTGGGGATGTGTGTGTATGTGTGTGTGTCTTGTATATTTGTGTCTTATTTATGATTTATAATCTAATATATAATAAATTGTTTATATAGAGAAACGTGTGTGTGTGTGTGTGTGTGTGTGTGTGTGTGTGTGTAGATAGATAGATAGATAGATAGATAGATAGATAGATTAAATATATCAGTTATATATCATTACCTAAAAAAATACAAAAGAAAGATTTGACACCATATTTGCAAAAAATTAAACTAATTTTTTTTATTTACTTGATTATCATTTTCAATCATTTTCCATAACGGAAGGACTGATTTCTAAATTAACAATATTTGATAAGTTACACATTTTTAATTAATATACTTTAATTTTAGTTTATATAACTTTCTTTTAGAAGTGTGATTTTTCAATTTTAGTTCACGCTGATTCTCTAAAACACAAAAAATGTTCCAGAGCTTTTAGAAATATATGATTGTTCAAGAAAATGTGCTTCAAGATTTTTTCCGAACAAAAGACAACGACAATCAACGCCAAATATTTTTGCTAGTATATGTAAATGTTTAACTGGGTTGTTGGATTTTATGACATGGAAAACCTTGTAACTATTATATATATATATATATGTATATATAGATATATATATATATATGTGTGTGTGTGTATGTGTGTGTGTGTGTGTGTGTGTGTTAACACACACATATACGCACATACTGTCTTAGGAGCTTTGAAACATTTTCTTCACAAGCTTGCAACTGTTTTGGAGTGAACATACGAGATAATACACTAAAATCGTTCAGCTAAATCGAATTATAAAAGCTAAAATTAAAATATGTAAATTAAAAAAGTTTAACTAATCGAGAATTGTAAATTTAGGTATCAATCTTTCATAAATACAAATTCGAATCAAAATGACAGACAAATTGAAAAAATATTATTTTTAGTCTTACGATCTCGTATCAAATGTTGAATTTTGGGGTAGGGGAGTTTTTTCTTTTGTTCTTTTTTTTTAATTATTTTTGGTAATTATATATAACTGAAGTATTTTATCTATCTGTTTATCTGTTTATTTATGGAGAAATGGTAGATTTGGTAAATCCGACAAGATGGGAAAAAATAAGTGGAAAACTGGATCAACCGAAACACTGACAACAGATTCAAAAATGATCATTTTTTAATCCTTTGTCGGTGTATTTCGGTTGATCCACTATCTATATATCTATCAATGTCAGTATGTTCCTCTCTCTCTCTCTCTCTCTCTCTCTCTCTATATATATATATATATATATATATATATATATATATATATATATATATATATATATATCAATCTTTATATCTAATCAATAATTCTGTTGGTGTGAAAAAAAACAGACTAAAAAATGGTACTTGATACCTCCTTGCTTAACACTCAGCAATATAAGGTACGTATCATGGGTAAAGTGGAGCAATCCAGGGAAAAGAGTAGCGTCCTCCCCTACACCTCGGTGTAGTAGCTATTGAAAAGGAAGCCTTCTGGTCGCCCCCGACTACGGTCGCCCTCGACTACGGTCGCCAACTTAACTTTACTTACAAACTGATATCTGGGGAAAAAAATTTAGTAAAAAAAAAGAAAAGACGAAAAACACACGTGCTACTTGAAAAAAAATCAAGCAGCATGTATGTCAAGTTAAAAGAAAAACCACCGACAGAATTACCGTAATAAGTGCTCAATAGATGAGATAGAGCTAATATTATGAAAATAATTCCTACATGACCAAGATCGAGTCTACCTAAGTTTCACCAAACGGCTCTTCAGGATCGCACAGGCGAAGTGGGTTAGGACAAAATACATTTTATTGATTAAAATTACCCCTCACTTATACAAAAATTAGTATAAAAATACTTTATTCGAGAAACAAAAAAAAATTATTTCTTTTTTTCTACGTTGAACAAATTTATCAATTCTTTTATCCACGAATTAAGCAATTTTTTCTATGTCTGCAAATATCAAATATTTCGGATCTTTGGTTAAGCAATTACTTTGGTTTATTATATTTTGTTATGGTTAATTTTTCCTCCATAAATAGTTTACAATATCTATTCCAGCCTTTATATTTACTACATCTTTTCACGATTTCTTATTTCAATATAAGATTTATACCAAATTTGTTTTTGACTTCCAATACTTAATTGGATAAACAAGTTTTATGTTTATATATTTCATGTGTGAAGCTACTTTTATGATTGTAATATCTTTGTTTGAAAAGGTCTTGCGTTGAACCCACATACTTTTTTTTATCATTCCTATTTTTACAGTTACTGTTCGAGATGAGTACTTCAACCTTATACACTATACTCTCTATTTGACATCTTACCTTGATGGGCCAGTTTTCTTTCTTAATACAGTTACAATTAGGGGATTCCGTATTTTTATATCTCTTAAGCTTTCTGGAGTTTCCTCTACTAATTAATGTGAAAATGTTAGGCATACACGGTGTTTTTATTAAATATTTTTGATAAATTACTCGTCTTAGGAAAATTTTTTTTTCCAATATTTAAAAAAAATATCTTCCTATTTTTGTAGCTGCAGCCATTTTTTATGGAGGTGTGAACCATAAGATTTTTCCTTTTTCCTATAATTACTTCTATTCTGTATATTTGTATTGTCTTCTCTACTTTTATAGATGACTTTTTCTTTATATCCAATATTTTTTAAGGCTATGTCATAATCTTGTTTAATTTGAGTACAAATATCCTCATTTGATGAATTTGTTAATAACCTTATCATAATGATATTCGGAATTCGTTTAAAGACTTTCTTAGGGTGATTAAATCCTACATTTTTGTAGCATGGATATTGATCATTTTTTCTAAAAGGGGACACCGTCCCATCGTATAAGTTAAACGTAACTTCTAAACAATCAGTAATCTTCAAATTGGTTTGAATATCTAACTTGAATCCGAATTTGTTAAATATCCAATGTTGCTTCTTCCAAACAATATCTCCTTTTCTGGGTGCGCAATCATCTATTATAATCAGTCCGTCATCTCGATAAAGTCAATGGCGGTTGGGGTCGATTATATCATTAAGTTTATATACCAATAAGCACTCTACCAGCTCTGATATTTCAGCCGAATCATATGAACCCATTAAATTATCAAAATTATATATATATATATATATATATTAGGATATCAAAGGCTACTAAAAACTTGTTGTGAACCCTCGAGTTCAGAACATATCTCCTTACACCTGTTGTTAATTTTCTTTCAAGATAAATGAGACATGTTTTATTTGTTTCCTAGATTAAGATTTCCACGCCTGCAAATACCTGTTCTATTTGCTTTCTGGACAAATATGACTTGGTTAATTTTTACGTCAAAAAGTTCACTGATACAGGGAATCTCTTTCTTCACATATTCCACATTTAATGCCACGATGATTGCTAAGTTTTTTTGTTTTTTTTTCCAACAGTCACTCATCTTTCCAAAAATCATCAGAACATTTCGAAAAGTAAATACAAAAAAATATTATCTACACATAATATTATATACACAACGATATCATTTTATTATATAGACATATTATTTTAAGCAACAGCTGTACAGAGAACAAAGCCTTCATCAAATAAAAACTCATTTTATTTAAGATAACCCATGAATAAAGTAATAAAAATATGTAAATCTTTTTTTCCAATTAAATGATAAAATTTCCTTGTGTTCAAATGGTAAAATATTGAATATTAAGATGATCACTGGAATTTCTGTAAGATCATGTGAATTTTGACGGGCTCTTTGCTTTTCACTTTGCGTTAATGCCATTGAGAAAGACATGAATCCACCTTCCTTCCATACAACTCTAGGTAATGAGTTGTGAAGACTTTGTTCTTTACTTTTAATACAAAAACCAGTCAAGGAAAAGAAAAAATCTTAAAACAAACCAATTTTAACCAAATTGACCTGGTGTCACATCTGCTCGTTAACATCGTGTACATTTGTCTGAAGCCCATGAACGGGCATATAGATACTAATAAAGGGTTTTAGAATTCCCATTTACTTATTTCACGCTTTGTTGGCAGTGAGACTTGGAAAAAAAAGGTATCGTTTATTATACTAAATTTTTGGTATAAATTGTTGAATATCGTGTATTATCAGAAATAGTGAGCCCCCACCGGAGAGAATCTGGTAAATCCTCCCTCCTCTCAAAAAGACAACAACAAACGTTTTGTAGGGTTCAAGAAGTGCTAACACTAACGTATCTAGTCTTAAAAAGAAGAACATGCAAGACGCAGAAGTCAGTTCGAGGTAAACCACAATCTTTGAATTTTTCTATCTTTCAGTGAATATCTAATGATGTTGTTCTTTTGAAAATGAAAGTGCCACTCAAAAAAGCGATAAGGTTTATTATACCAATTTTTAATGTAAATATTTCAATATCGTGTTCCATCAGAAAATAGGAAATGAAAAGAAGCTAAAAACGTTTATTAATGAATAAAGTAATTAAATCAATCCAAAAAGCCTCATTAAAATATTAAGATATAGCTGGACTTGAAATCCAAACCTTAGAAATTTCAAAGAAGGAAGTATACCCCCCAACTTTTTTTTAGAAAGAAAACTCCCTTTAACAAACCATACAAGCGTATCACCGAAAATGTATAACCCTGCGACGATAAAACCGTAGAAATCAAACTCCACAATAACTATCCGGCTTCGGCTTGTCACTAGATAACAGAGGAAGGAGTATATTATATCAGCCATACTAACATGGTGGATGTGAAGTAAGGTGGATGAATCCAAAGGCAAGTCAACAGCGAGCTTCACCTGATGCTGAGCGGAGGAACCCCAGAGATCAACGACCAGGATCAAATAGTTCAGTCAAGAAACTACTGCTATTCATCTCCCATAAGGACGACGTTATTGGTGAGAAAAAATAGTAAAAAAACAAAGAAAAAAAAGATTACCGTGACTCAAACCAGAAGTTCAAACCCCAATGCCCTTCATGTGGGTAAACATGGAGTGCGTTCTACCAAGATTGGAGCTCTGGTACCAGTGTTCGAAATATCAGCTCCAGTGACTAAGTCAAACTTACCTAGATGCAAAAACACTACAAACAGCGGCTTTTAACGTTAGAACATTAATTACAGTTAATTAAAACAACTTCCTGAGCTTTAACCGTCTACAACCAAGAAGAATATAGACATCAAATGCGTACAAGATAATTGATATTATCATAGAGAACTAGAACTGAAATACTATGATCCTAGTAATGGATAAACATTTGTGTCGGAATCTGCATGTAAAGTCTCCATCAATGTCGTCTTTAGAGAGTTAGGAATGCTTCTCAGTCCCCGTGCCATAAAGATCACTGAATTGTAAAGAGAGAACCAAACTGAGAATGATGTGTGCTACATTTAATGACAACTACTACACAAACCGGGACATTGGCCCAGCGGTTAGAGTATTCGCCAATGGCCCGGGAGACCTGGGTTCAATCCCAGGTCGAGTCATACCAAAGACTTTAAAAATGGTACTTGATACCACCTTGCTTAACACTCAGCATTATAAGGTACGGTTCAAGGGTAAAGTGGAGCAATCCTGGGAATGGAGTAGCGCCCTCCCCTACACCTTGGTGTAGTAGCTATCGAAAAGGGAGCCTTCGGGTCACCCTCGACTATGGTCGCTAACTTTACTTACTTACTACACAGCAATTGTCTCTTGCTACGATACCCCTAATGCCAGTGAGGAATCAGTCATTATCACCTTCTATCTACATTTCTCCAACACATTCCTAAACACATAATAATCATCATGAATGATCTTATAAGCAAAGACAGAAATAACAAACTCTGCTTGCAAAACTTGCCAAATAGAAAAGGGTAACATCTAACAGTGTCTTCTCTCGATAACAAGCTAGTATGCCTAAATAATTGGACATTAAACTAGGACCGTTCACTCAAGAAGAACTCGACTCAGTTCTTCGAAAAATTAAAAATTGGAAAGCCACAGGGCTTGACGAGATTCCCCCAAAAGTATGGAAGACCAGAGAATTCGACGACATACTACTCCGACACTGCAACGCAGTCTATAATCAAAATCCGATAGACAGATGGATGAAGGGATGCATCCTTCCCTTCCCTAAAAAGGTGACCTCGGATTAGCCAAGAACTACCGAGGTATAACACTTACTTATAGCAGCCAAAATTTACAATGCGCGACTACGAAGCCGCATAGAACCCAAAATTGACAACATTCTTAGGAAAACCCAAAATGGCTTCCGAAGAAATAGATCCACGACCTCACAAATATTGACCATCTGTAGGATCCTTGAAGGCGTACGGGCAAAAAACCAACAGGCGACAATACTATTTGTCGACTTTATCAAGGCCTTTGATTCCATTCACAGAGGGAAGATGGAACAAATCCTACTAGCATACGGCGTACCAAAAGAGACCGTCGCAGCAATAACAATTCTCTATAGAAACATCAAAGTGTAAGTACGTTCACATTGTAGCAGGAATACTACAAGGGGACGCACTAGCCCCATACCTCTTTATCATCTGTCTAGACTACGTGCTTAGAACATCGATTGATAAAATCAAAGAAAACGGCTCCGAGCTGACAAAGAAAAGAAGCAGAAGGTACCCCGCAAAAACAATTACCGACGCCGACTACGCCGATGACATAGCGATTCTGACAAATACACCCAACCATGCCGAAACACTACTGCATAGTTTGGAACAAGCCGTCGCAGTCATTGGCCTCCATGTCAATGCACATAAAACTGAATACATGTGCTTTAATCAAACAGGCAACATTTCCACACTAGACGAAAGCTTTCTGAAACTAGTTGACAAATTCACCTACGTAGAAAGCAGTGTCTCATCAACCGAAAAAGACATCGACACGCGGCTAAAGAAGGCATGGACAGCAATCGATAAGCTATCGATCATATGGAAGTCAGACCTGACCGATTTTTATCGATGAAATGAAACGCCGTTTTTTTTTTTCAAGAAGTAGTCGTATTGATTCTACTGTATGGATGCACTACATGGACGCTATCTAAACGGCTGGAGAAAAGGCTTGACGGCAATTACACAAAAATGCTACGATCAATATCAAACTAGTCCTGGAGGCAGCACCCTACAAATCAAAAGCTGTACGGCCACTTACCACTCATCACGAAAACCATCCAAGTTAGACGAACCAGACATGCATGACACTGCTGAAGAAGTAAGGACGAAGTCGTAAGTGACATACTCCTGTGGACCGATTCTCATGAACGAGCAAAGCCAGGACGACCAACTAGAACCTACATACAACAGCTCTGTGCTGATACAGGATGTAGCCTTGAAGACCTACGGGGAGCGATGGACGATAGAGAAGGGTAGCGGGAGAGGGTTCGGGATATCCACGCTGGCAGTGAGTCATGTTGATAATGATGATGTATATAATTTGTATAGATTATATTCTATGAACGACAGTAGATCTAATCAATAGAAAATAATTTCGCACTAAAAAAAAAACAAAAGCTGGTGCTATCTCGCGGAAACTATGACAGACATAGACAGTGCAGATCATCTAGCACTTCCTCGCAATTACACATGCCAAAGCCGAATCCCTACTGCATAGCCATGAGCAATCAGCAGGAAACATTGGCATCAATGTGAATGCTAATAAGGCAGAGTTCACGTTTTCTAAACAAGAAGCCATCTTCTTTAATTGCATTCGATTGTGAGACTCTCGTGCTATTTTCTGGAAAAATGTCGTGTTGCCTCCATTTTTTTACAGTTTCTATTACTTACAGGTTCACTCTGACCTGATGTAATTATACTTATTAGATCCTTGATTCAAAAATATTTACTTCGAATGTTACTTACTATCACGTTCCTTGGGTCCAATAGTTGTCATACTGCCGGGAGTGGAAGTAGAGACAAGCTCCTTCTTTCCTATAAAATACTCCCAAGGCATGCTCAAATCTATAGCCTCTGACAACCTAGTCCTACTCCTGGCCTTCTCGTGTGGCTTGTCACTAAGCCCGGCAGACCTGTTTCTACTGACAGGAGGGGGCTCATCAGGCGAGTAACTGGCGCCTTAAAACCAGTTGCTCCGGGTAGATGATTCTCGTCAGTCCGGCAAGACAGACCATCTAGGAGAAGGATACTCTGGTTACAAAATACCGCTGTCTCACAGTACACCCCACCTGGGGTGGGACGTCTGGAGTCAAGCACAAGCTTGTTGTGTATGTATGTATGTATGCGTGTGCGTGTTCATGTATATATATATATATGTATGTATACATGTATGAGTGTATGATTATTCATATATATATATATATGTGTGTGTGTGTGCGCGCGCGCCGGTACGTAGAAATTCCCTGGCTGGTGTTTGGGGGCGCATTTAAACCACTAGGAGTAATGGGCTCTTGAGTTACTGGTGTGACATCCATCTAGGAGACGGAATCTCTGACATAAAACCTGCCATCCACGCATTTACCAATCATCTTGCTTTTGCTTGTCATGGGGTTATATTTGAGGGGATTCAGCGAGTGGTATTGGTGTTGTACAAGCTTGTGCCACTTAAATCCATCGAAATACAGTTATCTCAATGGTTCTGGGTCATTCTCATCCAATAACTATGCTGAGGGTGGTGATAAGCATTGGGATGGTTGTCGTCTGTTAAGACGAAGCAATTGCCATCATGTTTCTTACTTAATTATTCAGATTGTCTAGTCTGTCAGCGCCCATCTTCTCCCTTTGATCTTTCGTTATGTCATTCAGTCTCTATCTATGTTCGTTGTTGCAACCCCTAACAGTTTTTAGTTCTTCTGCGTAGAGATGTCAAACAACTCGGAATCAGTTTTTATGCGCATATTTTGCTTTATTTTTTATCAGCGGTACTTCTCCATCACTGGTTGCGGCAAAGCAAAGATGGAACATTCAACTGCTCCAATCAAGCGTTTCTCACAAACAGGAAGTTTCTTTCAATTTTCTTATCTTTCTAGGATCGTGTAATTACTCGCATCCAATGAGAACCAAGCTTTCATTTGATCTTGGAGTCACCACACATCACTCAAATCAAACGATTTTTTTTTTCACGATTGTTTTAAACTAATTTACACTTCATGTCAAATAAAAGATGACACGGATTTATTTTTTAACATGAGTAATAAATTATTTACTTGTTTAAAATGATTAGGAATATACATTTTTCTTCTCTCGTCTATTAAAGAATGATTCCGAATATCTTACAAGGAGGACAGCCAAGGTGGTTATCCTTTTGATGAGATTCCTGCTGCAAAGTTTTCTCGCTCATCTCTATTTCCTTGCAAGTTTGTCATCCAAGCGTTTGCTGGTGGTCTCTCACTGGAGATAGTCACCTCACGCTTCTCAGACTCTTTTCAGTATTCTGGCCGATTTCAACAAGGCTGTTTGTTGTCTGTGAGGTTTTGAGTCTTCTACTGATTTCCAATTCCTTCAGTCTCTTCCCAAACCTTTGGTAACCGTTCGCGGTGCTCTAACCACAACTGGTATTATCGTTACCCTCATGTTCAAGTTTGTTTTTTTTTTCAGTTCTCTAGCAAGGTCTACGTATTTGTTTATCTTTTTACTTCCATCTATTTTTCTCTGTGGTTGACTCGAACGGCAAAATCTACTGGACTGCAAGGTTTCTTTGTTTAATGGCATATCAATCTTCACGGGTTATTTAATGCCAAAGTCATCTTTCTAGAAGAACAGTAATGATGCTATTTAACCCATAGCTGGGAGGATAAGAGGGTTCATACCTTTCCCAAGGGTATTTATCCGAAAGTGAACGTAGCAGCACGACAGGATTTCGAACTCGCTTACAACGATTCCGCTGGCCTGCGCTTTAACCATTAAACTATCGAGGACACTCCCGACTGAACGGCAAGTTTTTTTTTCTCATAAATTAACACTTGGTCTAGTCATCAATTGGAAAATATAATTATCTACCTTTGGCAGTCTAGTGGGGCATTCAGCGCTCGGCCTGGAATTGGCACCCACTTTGACTCCTTTACAAAATTTCATCACTTGTATTAATGACAGGCAAACCGATAAGACGATTTGAAATCATTCAAATTCAAGGTGGACCTTAGTAGATCAGTCTGTCCGCAAAGCCATTAGGTTTGTAACCCTTGTATTTTTCAAATATATGTTTGTGCTATTATATTGTTTTGAGTTCTTCTTCATTCGAGTCGAAAGCCTAACTATCAACGTGGGAAAATATATGAGGCCCAGCAAAAAAGACCATACATCTGGCCGGAATAAGGTTATCCGTTTGAATCTCAAAATCCCAGAGAATTTTATACGTCTCGTTCACTAGGATGGACTCTGGTGTGCGCATTTGATAGCATGGTCAAATTTCGATATCTTTCATAATTTGTTATCTCTTATTATTATTATTATAATTATTATTAAATTGAAATAATTATTTGAAGCTACATTTGTGCACACATCATTATCATTAGTTTCTTAACATCATATAATTGCTTGAAAATAAAAACTTACTACATTATATATCCCAACAAGTTTTGTTTTGTAGTAAAAGCAACTCGCTTAAGTCAAGTGTTGACTTATGAGACGAGTGTATAAGATAATTGTGACTCATCACTGGATTTATCAGCTTTATAATCCGATTCATCTCTACCCGTTTATTCAGACCAGTGTTTGGCCGCTGTCATCAACTGTTTGAATCAACCTATTCGCTCTGAAAAGATTAAGATACGGTATCGTGACTCAAAGATCTTGATAGAACCTTATTCTATGTGAGAAAAAAAAAGAAAAGAAAAACGAATATTGAAGGCTTCAAGAAGTTCACACCGACATTTTCGAGGCGTCAACCAATCCTAAGCGACCACGTGAAACTGTTAGATCCGGCAGTGCCTGGCAGACCGGAAGATAAGTGTTTGCGATGTGTAAGTCAGGAAAAGTGGGTTCGGGTAGGAATGTATTAAAACCGTGTAAGCAAACAAGCTTATTGGCAAGGCTTACGAACGGCACCCGTTTTCTGGGGTTGGGATAAAGCACTTTGACAGGGGTCAAAAGGTAGAGAAGCAGGCATTGAAAATGAAAAGTAAATAAACACAAGAAATCTTAAAAACAGAAAAAAAAACATTATTGCGTTTGTGTCTTTTGTGTCTTTGCTATTGGTGAATCTGTTGTCGCTTCCTTCCTTTTCCGTATTTTCTCTACACACTCATGCAAACGCACACACACACACACACACACACACACAATATATATATATATGTATATATTATCAATTATAAAAGAAATAAGTCGAAATCTCTGACCATGTCTTCTATTTGTTTTTTTTATAATCGATAATATATTGAGTTAGTACTCTATATTAAAGATTATCGATTTAGAAGTGCGTCTAGCGTTAAATTTTAACTATAAAACAAAAATATGCACACGCATGAACACACACACACACACACACACACACACACACACATATATAGGAAGACTAAAGAAAAATTGAATGGGCATGTTTTACAATTAGGATATTCTCACCAGAACTGAAATGTTTTTAGTCAAAACGATGTTTACCGACGACGACAGGTGGGATCGAAGAGAGTTGCTGTTAATTATTTTACTTTTCATTTTATTTATTTTTTATTTTCTTCGATTTCCTTTTTTTTTTTTCATAAACTTAATCGATTAAGTTTTGGTCCCTATTATATAAAGTCTTGTCAACAGGGTTCAGAATATATCCAGTGTGTCATCTACATATCGATAAAACACCCGACGAGAGATGTTCTAAGTCGAGTAGTAAGGCTAGGTGAATATGGCGCGAGTTCTCGAGTTCTGGACAGTGTGGAGTATCTTTTCCATTTCACTAGCAAAACTCTATGTGTGTGTGTGTGTGTATGTATGTGTGATAGTTATTATCATCGTAGGAAATGGAAGTGGCGACCCGAGTTCAGATCCTGAACGGGGCTCTTTGGGTTTCACATTGCGCTAATACCCTGAGAAAAGGTCTGAATTTAACTATTCTCCTTCCAGTTATAGGTAAATTATTGGACAGACTGGTCTCTTTAAGCTTGGTATGGCAACCAATCAATGAAAAGAAAAACTCTGAATTCAAGCCAGTTAAACTCTACTTAAAAATCGACCTTGTATCGCATTTTGATCGCGCGGAAAGGATTAGTATACACACACACACACACACACACACGTGTATATATATATATATAAAGTGTGTGTGTGTGTGTGTGTGTGTGTGTGTGTGTGTGTGTGTGTGTGCATATTTGCCAACCTCTTCACCCAAACAGGATGCAACACAAGGTCAATTTTTAAGCGGACTTTAACAGGTTTCAATTAAGAGTTTTCTTTCTCCTTGATAGGTTGCCCCACCAAAGTTAAAGAATCCAGTCTGCCCAACTAATTACCCATAACTAGTAGAAGAATTTGAAACATACTTTTACCTGGTGTCTTAGCACCATATAAAATGCAAGGAGCCTAGTCCAGGATTTAACCTTGGATCTCCGTGTCCATTTCTTACGAAGATAAACATTACCACTCGAGTGCTTCTATAAATTGAGAGTTCCCCCGGATGGAGACACAGACTACTTCAACATTGTAGCAGGTGTACTGCAAGGAGACACATTAGCCCAGTACCTCTTTATCATCTGTCTAGACTACGTGCTTAAAACGTCTATCGATAAAATGAAAGAAAACGGTTTCAAGCTAACAAAGGAAAGAAGCAGAAGATACCCCGTACAAAAATTTACCGACGTCGACTACACTGATTACATAGCGCTGCTGGAAAATGTACCCGCCCAAGCCAAAACTCTGCAACATAGTCTGGAACGAGCAGCTGCAAGCATAGGCCTCCATGTCAATGTACACAAGACGGAATATATGTGCTTTAATCAAAGAGGCGACATCTTTAAACTAAACGGTAGCTCTCTGAAATTAGTAGACAAGTTCACCTACCTAGGAAGCAGTGTCTCATCAACCGAGAAAGACATCAACACGCGACTAGCAAAGGCATGAACAGATACGGATAGGCTATCGGTCATATAGAAGTCAGACCGGACCGATAAAATAAAACGCAGTTTCTTCCAAACAGCGATCGTGTCTAAACTGTTATATGGATGCACTACATGGACGCTAACTAAACGTATGGAGAAAAAGCTTGACGGCAACTACACAAGATTGCTGTGTGCAATATTGAATAAGTCCTAGAGACAGCACCCCACAAAACAGCAGCTGTACAGTCACTTACCACCCATCACAAAAACTATCAAAATTAGACGAACCAGACATGCGGGACACAGCTGGAGAAGTAGGTATGAGCTCATAAGTGACGTACTCCTGTGGACCCCTTCACATGGACGAGCAAAGGCAGGACGACCAACAATAACCTACTTACAACAGATCTGTGATGATACGGGATGTATTCCTGAAGACCTGCCGGAAGCAATGGATGATAGGGAGGAGTGGCGAGAGAGAATCAGGGATATCTGTGCTGATGGTGCGACATGTTGATATATATATATATATATATATAATTCCTTCTGATTCGGACTACGTAGTATTATGAGTCAAATAGATTAGTTTTAAACTCATTTGTAATAGGAACAATTACTTGAATTGTTTACAAATGCTCATTATCAAATAGGAAGAATTATTTTAAACCATCTAACAGTAAATAAACTTTTGATTTTAAATAGGAATACTTAATACTATATAACTGTGGGAAAACAAATGATGATAGTAACAATCAAATAAAAAAAGGACGAATATTTGTAAATGTTTATGATATCGCGTTGAACATTTACTGCCCGTCTGAAGTTGTGCAAATCAATCCAACCTTAGTAAGATATTTAAGTAAAGTTTCTACCCTTTTTAAAGCTTAGTTTTTAAAATATTTAGAATTTACAAAAATGGTCTGACTGAAGTGTCTATGCAGATTAAATAAATATTGGCATAAGAACTCTGATATATGACAAAGACCATTTTTTCTTTTTGTCCATAATATATGTTGAAGCGTTGAAAAACGAAATGATCTAACAATTGCAAAAAATATATATATATCAAAGTTATTGTGTGAAGGAAAGTCCACTTTCAAGATATCAAATGGGCTTTGCAGAGATCATTGAACCATAAGAAAACTGATGAAAATATAACTAAGTTGAGAATTCAAAGTAGAAGAAAGGCTTTCAGAACTTGTTTACACGGGATGAACGTAAAGCAAGTTATAACAAAACAATCCCTTTTGACTAGCGCTCAGATCTTTGAAAAGGTTGGATCTGAAGGAGTTAAGGGCAAAAGCTACTGATAATTTTGGGAATTAGGATCCTTAAAAAAATCTCCTCAGCAATTTCCTCTCACTAGAGCAAAAATTGTAAAGTGTTAAAACTGGGCTCATGCATGAAAATTGTTTTTTAAAGCGATTTTCATGGACAAATCTCGGGTGATATTTGATGGACCTGATGGATGGGCCAAAGAATGAACTTAAAACTATTCAGACGAATCTATGGCTAAAAGAAAGCAACAAAGAGGCGGTAGTTTGATGATGTGGACTGAAATACTCAACAAAACTATTATTGGACTATTCAAAGCCCTAAAGGGGTTAAACTAAACAGTATTAAAAATTGTGATTTTATGAACAAGGTTTTCTTAGCATGGTACAAGTTCCAATTTTGCAGTTTCAAAGTGAAGTGCGTATTTATGTACGACAATGCTTCTTCTACTTCTACTTTACCTGTGAATTCTTTTTGTGCAAAATATTTACAAAGAGAATACAATGGAATAGCCCTCATCAAGTCCTGATCTGAATCCGATCGAAAATCCATGAAGAATTGTGAAGATAAAATCATATGAAGATGGCAAACAATATGACAGCAAAGGAAGCAATTAAAACTACCATGGTGGAAGTTGAACATGCAGAAACAAAACAAAAAAAACACAATCAATGGATAATAGATTACAGGCTGTTATTGAGAAGGGTCACTATATTAAAATGCAAAAGATTCAAAGGTTTATTAACTATATATGCTTGTTATTTGTTCTATTGTCGGTGTTCATCAATTTTTGATGATTCTACAACATATTTATTGAAGTGAAATGTGACTATTTAGTTTTGCCAAATAATTTCAGACGGGAATTTTTTAGAATACATCAAATAATGTCAATAATCTTAATACAACATATTATACAACTTAAACGTTGCATTTTGTTTTTATATCAAAATTGTTTAAAATTGGACAATTTTTTTCTAACCAAATCTGAATTATGAAAGTTTGTGAATAGTTTAATAAGTTCAGAGTCGGTATGAATAGTCATGATTATAATCAAGCAATTACAAGAGAATTAAATTTCGGTATTAAATAACCCATGAAGGGTTGATATGCCGTGAGGCAAATTAACTAAAACAAACCTTATCATATGACTTATCTTATTTGTTCATTTCAAAATAATAGGTTTAAGGTAACTAATGATAATCCTTTGTAAACAATTATAGCTTAAACTATATATAGTTTCAAGTATTTCTATCTAATACAATTGTTTTAAAACCTCTCTATTTGACTTATAGATGAGACCCTAACAAATACTACCACTCCAGATGAAAGTGGACCCGGAAGTAATGACAATAAATGAGTGTCTAGACTTTTTACAAAAAACTCCAGAACTAGAGACCTTACAACTTGATGCAATTTAGTGCCATGTCTTGGACACGCTCATCACTGAGGCCAGGGAACATCGTCACTGGAAAGACGAATCTTTCGGGCAGATAATCAAGTTTATGTGTGATGGAAATAACCTGAGAATATGATGAGGATATGGGTCCAATCATTAAGCCCAGACATCACAAAATTATCTTTCATTTACAAATTTTACAGGATATTGCTTTGTTCTTTAATTTAGAATGTTTTAAGTGAATTATATGTATATGCAAAGATCGTTCAATAATTTTAAGCTTCACCCAGATTTTAGATTTGTCGTTTCACCTCTAACCTTTCAATGGGCCCTAATCTCGTTTGATCATATTTACCAACCCCCTCCGCTCGGACAGGATACGACACAAGGTCAATTTTTAAGCGGAGTTTAACAGGTTTGAATTCAGAGTTTTCCTTCTCCTAGACTAGTTGCCTCACCAAGGCTGAAGAACCTAGTCTGCCCTACTATTTACCAATAGCTGGAGGGAGAATAATTGGATTCATAACTTTCCCAAGGGTATTAGTGCTATGTGAAATGCAATCAGTCAGATCCAGGATTTGAACTCGTGTCGTCGTGTCCTTATCCTGTGACGTTAACCATTACACCACGGGCACCTCCTAATCTCGTTTGATAAGAAGTGGCAGTGTGTTGCTATAACAAAAATGAACAACTTTGGCCTTTCTTCCTGGATGAGGCTGGGAACATTTTGAACAACCCTCTTATATATATATATATATATATATGTATAATTCAAGTCTATTAAAAGAGATAATATAGAGTATTTATATATTCAAATAGTGTGCCCAACGAATGGCTATTAATATATAAGAAAATATAGACATATAAGTATATAAAAACTCAAATGCAGAGCAAATGTATCACTGATTCTACGTAAAACTTAACAAATGAGTTCCATCATAAATCTATTTCAACAGTCTTTTTTTTAATACGGTATCTTCAGATGGAATATAAGATTTTCTTGTATTCCACCTGAAGGTACAGTTTTACAAAAAGACTACTGAAATAAATGTATGATTGAACTCACAAGTTTAATCTTATTTAAAATTGTTGACACACAAACACACACACACACTTTTTTTTTCATCATACAACGTGTGAAAGCACGTGCGATACCCTGTCCTCATCAGCCGCCAACCAGGGGTAATAACACAGTTTCGGTAGCTCAAGGTAGTACTGCCACTCCTGGCGCTACCAAGCAGCTTTTGCCACCGGACAGGGTATTAAGAGAATTATATATATATATATATATACGCCAGATCAAATAAGAGCAGAGACTACATTGGACGTTAATCTTCATTTTTAGTGTGCCGTTGGTGATTTAAAAAACAAACAAAAAAAAAAGCGTTTACTTTCGGCCGTTTATGTTATTACGCGTTTACAGTAACCGTTTCTTACGTAATCACACGGGAATGGGGGTTCCGCGTGTATTTCCTTCATGCTGAAAACTTCTCGCTTTTGACCAAATTCAACTTGATGCATATTGCGTCGCGGTCTGAAGACGATTTGAGGCAACTTTCAAATTGTGGCCAGAGATTCCTATTTTTGAAAGAAACAAAATGACTGAGTGTCCTAGAAAATCACAACAACCAACCTCAATAGGGATCACATGGCATATCCAACCCTTTTCCACGCAGTCAGCACTCACACACACACACACACACACACACATATAAATATTTATATTTTTTATATTCACCATGACTAGTTAATTCGGCATCGTTTGCGTGTGATATGAACCGGTGGCCCAGTGGTAGAAATTCGGCTTCTGCGTTCTGTGGTTCTTGGTTCAATCTCCAGTGGTAGAGATGAACTGCTAATGAAACCCAGTAAGTTCGAAACAGCTGTTCAGTATGCCGCATGTAGGTGTTTTCAGGATTTTCGAGTCATGATAATTCAAATATATATTTGCGGAAATATTTATTTTGTGAGTTAGTTGAAGTAACCTGTAACCTAGTAACCTAGTATCGTATTGCATTAAAATAGCGCAAAAGATTTCTGAAAGAATTTAACTAAACTTTAAAGAAGACTAAAAAGCATATTTTAGTCAAATCTTTTAAAATATATGATGAGGTGGAATCCGCGGGGTGTACTGACGTAATGCCTAACGTGCTGAACAGCAACATTGTCGTTGGCAAGTTCGTTATTACATTCACTTTGGAACTAATACTCTTGGAATGGTATGAATTGTTATATTCACTCCAGCTCTCGATTAGATAATATCACGATGACTTTAGCATCAGATAACCTATAAAAGTTGATTTGCCATTAAAACAAAGAAAGCAAAACCCAAAATATAATGAACACAATAAAGTGTTTTATTTAACTGTAATTTGCCCTTTGAAATGTGTTATATATAATGACAAATACTTTAAGATAAACCGCACGCGAGAGAATAGAACTCTTGTTAGAATATTAAAACATTCAAATGTCATAGTTTCTAAAGAATAATTGATGAAATTAGTTAAGTTAGTTAGCGACCATAGTCGAGGGTGACCCGAAGGCTCCCTTTTCGATAGCTACTACACCAAGGTGTAGGGGAGGGCGCTACTCCATTCCCAGGATTGCTCCACTTTACCCTTGAACCGTACCTTATAATGCTGAGTGTTAAGCAAGGTGGTATCAAGTACCATTTTTAAAGTCTTTGGTATGACTCGACCTGGGATTGAACCCAGGTCTCCCGGGCCATTGGCGAACACTCTAACCGCTGGGCCAATGTCCCGGTAGTTAAATTAGTTAAACTAATGTCCCGGTAGTTAAATTAGTTAAACTATATTATTTATCTTGGCGTAGGTGAAATTACTATGTGACGTAACATCATACATAAAGAGTTCGCTGAACTGATATTTAGTCTAGAGATCTGTCCGAAATTACGTACATTAGGAATAACAAAATGCAAGATATAAGTTACAGCATTGTAATTGTATAACCCAAATAAAAATCTCGCTATGCTTTGTCCTTTTCAGAAAATGGTATATATATATATATATATATATATATATATGTAAATATTAGGTTTTATTGATTAATGACGTATCCGCCTTTGTTAGTTATTGAGTGCCATATTTGTGAAAGAACTGTTGTGTTACTATTCAACCCATAGTTTGGGGTAAAGTCAGGGGGATAACTTTTCCCGAGGGTTATATAACGAAAGTGAATGTAGTAGCATGACTGGAGTTCGAACTCGTTTGTTACAATGTCACAGTCTTGCACACTAGCCTCTACGTCACGGGGACTTCATTTGAGCGTATATATATATATATATATATATATATATATATATATATAATCACTACCTTTCCTCATTCAAGGTCTTTTATAAAGCCACAGTGAAGGGTTGTAAGAAACTGAAAGTAAAGCTGAAAATTGTATACTAATAATCATTGAAGATCAGACGAAGAATCGAAATCCTCCAGACTACAGCACTGTTAAGAATAGCTGGAATACTTTGAAGAGTCCAGAAGATCTGAGGAGATTTGCCGTCACTCAGACTCCAGTGAAAATAGTGCATGCACAAACCAGAATATCCATATTTACCAACCCCTCCGCTCAGGCAGTATATGACACAAGGTCAATTTTTAAGCGGAGTTTAACAGGTTTGAATTCAGAGTTTTCCTTCTCCCAGACTAGTTGCCTCACCAAGTCTGAAGAAATCAGTCTGCCCTACTATTTACCCATAGCTGGAGGGAGAATAATTAGATTCATACCTTTCCCAAGGGTATTAGTGCTATGTGAAATGCAGTCAGTCTCGTCCGGGATTTGAACTCGTGTCGCCGTGTCCATTTCCTACGACGATAACCATTACACCCCGGGCACCTATAACTTAGATGCACAAGCCAGAATATCACTTAGAGAAGTAACTGCATAAAATTCTTTAAGACAATGAGATACAAAAGGATCATCAAATCCAACTAGAAGATCCAGACGAGGTGTTAATTAATAAGAATAGAATATTTGTCATCTTGTGGATTTTTACTTTCCAGCAAACCTTGGCGTTAAAGAAAGGAAAGTTAAAAGAACAAGAAATACATGGAAAACTTTGGAATATGATGCTGATGATGATAGCAATTTTAGTTGGAACGCTACCCAAAGACCTGGAGAGGTGAGAATGGGGACAGGAGATCAGAAGAATCAAAACTATCCAGATCACAGTACTATTAAAATTAGCTAGAAGAGTAATTCGAGGTGACTTACTATCACTCAGACCCCAGTGAAAAATCACCAGTTAAACTGGCGTGAAGAACACGAAGGAAGTAAATTGATCATAAAGATAAGAACAAATTATATAAAACCTAAAATAAATGAGACTCAGGAGAACGGCTATGTGGCAGGAGATTTCTTTGTTTTCTTTGTTTTTAATAACATATCAAACTTTGTGGGTTATTCAATGCCAAAGCCATCTTTTAATATTTGCTTGGTATTATTAATTTCTAATTGTTTGGTTTTATTTTGCTAAATATGAGCAAAAACCCATCACTCAATCTTTTTAAAAAAATACACAAATAAAAGAAATAATAGCAATATTATTTTTGCAGTGTAATCTATTTAAATAAATTAGGAAAATTTAGAAATTTAAGCCTGAAGTGATGGGAAGAGCTAGTTTTCAAGCTGTTCTATTCTTCGATTATATCCACCTTTATTTAACGTAATTATTTGATTTTAAGTCATTTTAAATGCTATTTTTTTATTTTACTTTTTATTTGTTATTTTTTGTTTTGCTCCATATTAATAATCTTTAATATTTACTCACACATAAAGCAAATCTGTGTATAATTCTATTTAGAAAGCAATTAAGATACAATCAAAATAAGTGCAATTCTTAATACGTATTCTTGTTTAGTTTCTTTAGTTTTTCTAATTTAATATGATATTTTATCACATTAAAACTTTAATACTTGCGCCCGGCAAAGCGCGCATATTTTTGGCTTGCATTGATAATAATATCTTTATTAGTTATACAGAAATCTGTATTTGATAAATATTATTAAAGTTCTTACTAAGTAGTCTTTGAATTTTCTTCGTAGTGAATTAAAAGAACTTCATAACTGATATTTTAGATATATATTGGTTATTATTGTGATATAAGTAAAGTCGGTGACCTTTGTCTAGGGTGACCCGAAGGCTTCCTTTTCAATAGCTTCTACACCGAGGTGTAAGGGAGGGCGCTACTCCATTCCCTGGATTGCTCCACTTTGTCCTCACCTTACAATGCTGAGGGTAAAGCAAGGCGGCATCAAGTACCATTAATTAACCATTTCTATGAAAATGGATAATTTGTTCAGTTCTGAAGTTCTGGGTTGTGTAGAGTATCCCTTAACTGCCATGACTCCCAGGTGCACTTTGACCCAATGTGGTAGTAGCTATTCGAGTCCTCTCCAGGGGAAAAATAGATCTGTCTGAAAATTTTTATTATTACGAGGGACCTTCAATAAGTTTTCTGTTGTTTTTTTTTGTTTTTTGTTTTTTTGTATGGGCACTTTTATTGATAGTACACAAATGAAACACTAGTCCCCTTCGAAGTAATCTCCTCCGCCTGCAATGCACTTGTTGTATCGTTCCAACAGCTTCTGGAAGGCCCCATGGAAGTCTTCTTGTGTGAGCGTGTCAAGGACTTTCGTCACAGCCACTTTCATCTCCTCAATTGTCTCATAACGACAGCCTCTAAGTTTTCGCTTGAGCTTAGGGAATAACCAAAAGTAACAGGGAGCTAGGTCTGGACTATAGGGAGGGTGAGGAATTGTCTTGATGCTCATCTTGGTCAAATAGTCTGTGACAAGGATGGAGTTGTGGACTGGTGCATTGTCCTAGTGGAAACGCTACTAACCCAATTTGAAGAATGCTGGCCTCTTCCGACGGAATCTCTTCCTGAACTCCCTTAAAACCTCAACATAGTATTCCTTGTTGGTTGTCTGTCCAGCGGAAACCCAGTGCATGTAGATCCTGCCAGTGCTGTTAAAAAAAGGGATCATCAAAAGTTTGTGGGTGGATTTGCTCTGTCTGGCCTTCTTGGGTCTGGGAGAGCCAGCATGCTTCCACTGGGAACTCTGTCTTTTGGTCTCTGGGTCATAGCAGTAGATCCAGCTTTCATCGCAGGTCACCAGAGCATCAAGAACTGCGGGATCTCAATTGATCAGCTCGACCATCTCCCTGCTGTCATGACAACGTCTTTCTTTCTGATCTTCTCTGAGCACCCTTGGGACAAACTTCGCGCTAATCTTCCTCGCGAATAATTGTGTGTACAATTCCCACTCTGACAGCAAACTGTGCATTTATTGTCTCTATAGACACGTGACGGTCCTTATCAATGAAATTATTTATTTGGCCAATCAACTGATGTTCAGACTTCCTTACTCCTCCCACACCACTCATCATCCCACACAGACTCCCTGCCTTCCTTGAATCTCTTATGCCACTCAAAAACTGATGCTCGATTCATGCAAGATGCTCCAAAAGAAGTCTGAAGCATTCCATACGTTTCTGTGGCATTTTTTCAAGTTTAAAACAATTTTATTGCATATCGTTCTTTTAAAGTGTCCTCACGTCCAGATTGTATTTTTGAAATCCACCAGCTGTGACAATCAGGCTTTAGTAGGGTGTATTACAATTCCTACTCATGCTGTTTATTTGAACCTAAAATCATAAAAATTGGTCCGTCATTTCATAAGATGTATAACAATAAGATACTGAATTTTCAAGAGTCTACGACAATTTTAAATACCTGTACAAAAAAAGTCTGAAACTTATTGAAGGCATCTCGTAGGTTGGAATACTTGAAAACATAATTGTGTGTAAATTACTTGTATCAAATTTCGCCATGAAATAAACCATAAATGCTGCTAAAAAATAACCCAGATGACAACAATTGCAGGTAGTGTAGTGGGTAAAGTACTTGACTATCTAATAGCTATAAGCGAGTTCGAACTCTAGTCGTGCTATTGTGTTCACTTCTGGAATAATGCCTTTGGAAAGGTATCATCATCATCATGTTGTGCCACTAGCAAGGATTTCCCTGACTCTCTCTCACCATTCATCTCTATCGTCCATCGCTTTCGGCAGGTCCTCCAGGCTACTTATTGTGTCCTTACCGAGCTGTTGTAGATAGGTTCTAGCTGTTCGTCCAACATCTACTCGTCCGTATGATGGGGTTCACTGGAGAACGTCACTTTGGAGTTTCTCCTAACTCCTCCAGCAATGTCCTGTAAGTCTTGTTCATCTGATTGGATGGTTCTCGAGACGGGAGTTAGGTTGCCGTAGAGCTGCTGTTTTGTGGGATATTGCTCCAGGATTTGTTCCATATAGCACGTAGCATTTTTTTTTTTTTTGCAATTGCCGTCAAGTTTTGTATCTATATGCTTTTTCCGTGCCCATGTGGTGCATCCATATAGTTGTATGGACACAACCACTCCTTGGAAAAAATTGTGCTTTATTTTATCGGATATGTCTGACCTCCATACGACCGAGAGCCTATCGATAGCTGATCATACCTTCGCTAATTGCATATTTATGTCATTTTCCATAGATGAGACGCTGCTTCGGTGGTAGGTGAATTTGTCTTCTAATTTCAGGGAACCTTTTTTTCGGGTAGAGATGTCTCTTCATTGATTTTGATTAAAGCACCTGTACTCTGTTTTATCTGCATTGATATGGAGGCTAATGCCACCTACTGCCTTCTCCAGACTATGCAGCAGGGATTCAGCCTATGTATATGACAGAAGTGCTCTGTTATCAGCGTAGTCCGTGTCCGAGATAGTTCGTGTGGGGTTTTAAGGGAAAGGTATAAACTTCCTTATCCCACACCTATGTCTTAAATACTACCCTTCTCTCCTACAAGAATGGCTTTGGCATAAGTAACCCACGAAGGTTGATATGCCATTTAAAACATAAGAATGAATGATTATGACAATAATAAATATAATATTTTACTTCTTCAAGAATTGATAAATATATGACAAAAAATAAATTAAGTAGAAGTTCCAAAATTTAAGTAAGATCGCCTTGATCGTCTTCAAAAAAGCTCAAAAAATCCGCCATTATCAACATAGAGAAAGAATGAATGATGAAAATAAAAATTACGATTTTAAAAATTCTGTATATTATTCTAGTTTCGTGGTAACAGTGATAATCTTGTCGTGCGCCTTTCATTTATTCACTTATTTTATTTGAGTGGATTTTGTTCTCGTATATTCGTACAATTAATGCTGATGCCTGTTTTATGGTTATTGATTGTTCTGATACAGTCCCAAGCGTTTATTTATTGCTAATAAACGTTTGCAAATTTCTTTGAATTTAACTTGGAGGTAGGCGTCTGAGAAGCCAACGTTTACTAAAGAAAATGACCGCCGCTTAGTTGAGCTAACAGTACTGCTTGTCAGAGGTTGTAATAAAAGACAAACAAGGTAATCGCTTTACTTAAGCTTTATTCAGTGTAAAGTATGGTTCCAGTCGACTGCATCTCTGCTAAGGGTAAGACACCCACTCCCAACGAGTTTCCTGGATATGACACTAAAATTCATTTGATACTGACGCTTCAGTCGTGGAATTTTGGATAATGTTGGGTACCCCTTCATTGCCATTACTTCTTAGTCCAGTCTGAGCTAGAGTGGGAGAACCTGTTAGGGTCCGATCTATGAGTCAAACAGAAATGTTTAATCATTTAACTCTGCCAAAAAATTACTGACGTTATATTGATTGTTACTGTTGCGTAGCAATACATGAAGACATTTAACTGTGTGCAGATTAAACTATTAGTGTGTTGGATTGTAATACTTGAAATCATTTAAATATGGGAATTATTCGATTGATTTTAACGGCATGCCAATCAGTCTAGGGTTATTTTATGTTTGAGAACCATTTTCATAGTAAATTTATTCTAGCTTACATTTTAGTTGCTTCTAAGAGGGTTTTATTTTTGCACAGCAAATACAGATGATTTTTGAATGGATCTATTTTACCTCTAGATGGAACCCTGACTCATCGATGAGACTCTGACAGGAATTACTACTTCAGATCAAAGTGGACATGGGAGCAATGGTTGTTTGTTGGTGGAATGTTATTTAATGCCAAATATATTAAAAATATACGATTTGTATACAAATAGTTTGAAGGTAACAATTATTACACGAGCCAATGCTCATTTGTTTGCACACAGTTAAATAGTTTCAAATACTGCTATTCAACATCAATTAGTTAAATGGTTTTCAGTTATGATAAATCATTTCTATTTGATTGCTGGTACCCTAATAAATACAACCACTTCGAGTAAGAGTGGACTTGGAAGTAATGGCAATTATTTGTTACTCTGCCCTCCTCAAATCTCCAGAACAAGAACCTCACCATTAGATGCAATTTATTCTCATGCACAAACCTCCTCCTTTCGGGGAACGATTTTAATCTTCTATTTGCATATTTTATATCTTATTAACAGGACTGCTAACAATTTGATTCGCACTACAACTATTGACTTGAATAGCTGATGTATTTTTACTTCTGAGAATTTTGCCAGTTTTCTTACAACTTTACTTGAAAGTATACAAATGTACTTTTCCCACTTATTCATTATAATCCTTAGGTTTCAAGTCTTCCTAACATTTATTATTCTCTTTATTATTCTCTTTAAGACTAATTATTGGTTTACAAAAACTCATATGGTTTTGTGTATTCTTATTTAATATTAATAATTTGCAAACAGATCTCTTTGATCCATAGATGAAATTCTAACGGCTGCTACAACTCTGGATCAAAGTGGACCTTGGAATAATACTAATGAATGGGTACTTCATACTCTTCCCACTCAGCATTATAAGGTGATGATCAATGGTAAAATGGAGCAATCCAGAAAAGGAAGTAGCGCCCTCCACTACGCCTCGGTGTAGTTGCTATTGAAAAGGAGCCTTCGGGTCACCCTCGACTAAGGTCGCCACCCTAAACTTTTTTAATAAAATGGTTTCAAGTATTATTATCTCACAATAATTATTTTTTTACACACAGCTAAATGGTTTCAAGTATTGCAATGTAACACTTTTAATTGTATTCAAGATAAATGGTTTCAAATCTGGCAAATGATTAAAGAGTTCCATTTGACTAATAGATGGCGCCCTAACAAACCTGGTTTTGAGTGGACATGAAGGACTGAGCCTCATCATCAGATTCAGAATTAATATCATATCCAGGGCATTCGTGGTGGAGTCGGCAACCTTACTTCTCTGCGGAGATGCAGTTGGCGTATTCAATTGCTCAACTTGCCTGGGCTGTTATAGCTTCAAGTCACAAATCTTAACAAAAATAAGTTATACACATTTATATAGTATCAAGTATTCCTATCTAATTCTAATAATTTTAAACATATCTATTTGACCCATTAGCGGAATCTTAACAGGTACTACCATTCCGGATAAGAGTGGACCTGGGAGTAATGACAATGAAGCGTAATTCTACACAACCCAGAACTCTGGAACTGGTGCCACACCATTAGATGCAATTCAGTGTCACAACCAGGAACCCCTTTTGTGGAGGGGCCTTATTTTTTAGCAGGAGGTGCAGTCAGCGCATTGTAAGTCCTGTCGACGGGGTGCGCTATCAGTAGCGGATATCTATAAATATTCATTTTTTTTATGACCCATCGAAAAATCAGCCAACAGATGTAATTTACGGCTGTTTTTTCGGACTCTCATCAATCGTGCCGCCCAAGGTCTAAAATCTGTGTCAGAGATGACACCCAGATTTTCTAGTTTTACTTCCTCTTTTACTCTTTCAAATGCAGCAAAAAGAACTGGTCTTTTCAGATAGATAAAAAAATAAACAGGTTCTGCGTCTAAATTGGCACATAAATACGCTTTACACTTGGCACGTTGTACCTGAACCCAATCAAACAGCGACGATCTCATTGCGCTCAAAAGAAGATAGGGTCGATAAAAAGCCTTCGACCTATTTAAACACGTGTCAATGATTCCATTCCTTACATCGATAAGAAGCCTTCGATCTATTCACCCAAACCCTTAACCCCAACTAGGATTCAACATTCCATCAATTTTTCAGCTGAATTGTGTTGGTTTAAAGTCAGAGTTTTTCTTCTTCTAAACTGGTTGCTTTACTAAGGCTCGAGAACCCAATATGTCCTACAACGGTTGCTGAGAGAAGAAGAGATGGATTCATGTCTAACTGAATGATTGATAGAACGAAGTGAAACACAATCAGGCTCGTTAATGATTTCAACTTGGATAGCCGATACCATTTCCAATGACGATAAACGTTACGCGAAGATTTTCTCTTATTCTCATATACACATGAATGGACCCAATTGAATTTGATTTTGTCTCATATTCTGCTTTCGTGGTGAATCTGAGAAAAAACAGTTGAAATATAAATCAAATTCAACTTTTCTGAAATGCAATTTTTTTAGATTTAACATATTTTATTTAATAACATGTGCAATTTTTTTCCATCGAAATTTCTAAGTTTTGTTTCGTTTGGTACCAATTATTACTTAGTAGTCACCCATCTAAGTTTGCATGTCGTTGCTTAACTTGGACAATTTATCGTTAAATTGTATTTTAAGTGGGCCTCAAATGTAAGTTAGAACTAAAACTTTAAAAAAATCGTTTTCCCATAATAAAAAAAAACAACTATATATTTAAAGTATTTTGTAATTTGCATTTGCTTAAAGCATTGCAAAAATTATTTTATTCTATTGTATTCATTTAGGGGTCTAATGCAATGCGAAAGAATGATTATTTGAGTCTAATTAATTTCACAGTAAAAACTTCATCGTCAGAGACTTTTTTTAAATGAACACGGTGTTGGATGTTCAAATTTTTTAAAAAATTAACATCCAACATCTTGTTAATTTGACGATGAAGTTTTTATTTTGAAATTAATTAAACTCAAATAATTCTTCTTTGACTTTGCAATTGTCATCTAAATTAATACAATACAATGAAATAAGTTTTTATTATATTTTTAATGCTTCCTATAACAAAATAGTTTGTGAATTATGTTAGAATATCATTGAGAATTTGCACATTGGATGATTCTTAATTTTGGCCCAGTGTCAAACTAAGTTAAATCTAGTAAATAAACTGTATAGTCAATTTCATCAGAAATTGTTGATCGAATGTCTGATGAATTCTAAAAATCTTTTTCAATTATCTTTCTACATATGATTTATATATATATATATATATATATATATATATATATATATATATATATATATATATATATATTATTCGGTCCAGTTAAACCGGAGTCGGGGATAATTCTGTCAGGACAAAAATTATTCAAATATGAACATTTAAATTTTCCTGATAAAGAGCTCAATGTAACTGACATCACAGAGCAATAATTTCTTTAAGAAAAGCAAAAACTGATCATATAAGGATTATAAATTTATTTCCATCCTGTTATGGGTATTGATATGAATCAGTAACACCAAAAATAACAGGACTTCTTCAGATCTAATGGATAAAATAATTCAGAATAGACACAGGAAGGAAGGGAGGGAGGGAGGGGGTAGAAGAGGGGTGAAGAGTTTCCTCCCCATTCATTTAATCTCAGCAGAGATCAAATATATATATATATATATATATATATATATATATATATATATATATATATATATATATTATAAATTATCAGTTCATTAATGTGACCATATAATAACTCATGATAGAATTCATTGTCATTTTCTCCTTAAATTAGATTAAAAGTCTAAGGGAACGAACTCAAAATTGATGGCTTGATTTACATTTTACATATGATACTAAACTGGTCCCTGGTTTTATATCCAACTGAATGACAGAATGTTGCCAATTAAAATTCATGATTATTTCCCTACAAATAGATGAGAAGTGTAAGTGAACAACATCAAAAGTGAGAGCTTGATTTACATTGTACGTATCAGGCTAAGTTTTAAATAGTGAAATTATAATTCAGTAACGAGATAATATTTACTAAAGTTTTTTCTTTTATATTATTTCACCAATTATTTGATTCTTTTTATAATATTTATTCCTTTTATCCTTTAACGAATTAAGCGGGACAGATCACATCTCTCGTAAAACTCTTAAATATTCTATCAAATTTATTGTAAATAAAAATATTCTTTTTCTGAAATATATAGAGATAGATACACACAAACAAACACAGAAATGCTGAAAATTCCTTGATCCGAGGTTTTTTTTTTTTTTATGGTCAAATGCAATTACTAATTATTTTTAGTTCATGTAAAAGCTTAGGGATTCTCTCTTCTTTTTTTTTTTTTTTTTTTTTTTTGTCTTTATCCTCTCTATCGAATACTCTGCACTCAACAATGTTGGGATCATTTCCAGGTTATTACACCATAAAACCTGCATAATACAATGTAACTCATGTTAGACAACACCCGCTGTCATACCCGCTACATTACAAAAGTAGAGATAAGTTTTGCAATAGATTATATTAGGAGTAACAGTAACAATTAATCAGCCCAATATTGACCTGATCTATAATCATAGTTGAAGGAAGAAGTAGATTCCAACCTTTTCTCTGAGAAATATTCTAAAATTAACGCAAAATTAGACGGGCAATTTCATTTTTCGTTAGTTTATACAAAGCAGTCTGTAAAGCAGTCTAAAATTTGATTTGATTTCATTGTTTAATGGCATATCAAGTTTCGTGGTTTATTTAATGCCAAAGCCAGCTTCGTAGAAGAACAGCAGTGATACTATTTAACTCTTAGCTGGAGGTATAAGAGGGTTCAGTATCATTCCCAAGGGAATTAGTCCGAAAGTGAACGCAATAGCGTTACTGAAATTCGAACTCACTTACTTCGAGTATTTTAGCAATTACGCCACGGAGACGCCCCTCAGACTAAAGTGAAATTACTAGTTGCAGGGAGCGGGGGGGTAGAATAAGAGATAGACAAACAATACAAAAGAAAAAGTAAAAACGCTTGAAAAGGGAGAGAAATAAAAAAAAGATGTGCGATCAAAGAAGAAAAAAAAAGAGTAAGATGAAAAACAAATAGAAGGAGGAGCAAAGAAAAGAAAGGTAGATTAATGTTAGTTCGTTGGTTCGTTGGTTGGTTAGAGTAACGGTTCCTCAATTTTTATTGAGCTATTTAAAGCTAAACTTAGTATTTTTCAAGCAATCGTATGGTTTCAAGTAACTAATGATGATAATCATTTGTAACTATGCCTATATAATAATATTATGCATTTATTTGCCCTGTGTTTCAGTTTTTCTTATCTAATATTAATAGTTTTCAAACAGAATCTCTATGAGGCATCGATAGGGACCTCTCATGTATTAGTACTTCGAGTTAGAGAAGACCTGAAAGTAATGGCAATGAAAGGGTGAACACTAAAACTCCTAAGAGTTCCATAACAGTAGTTTAGTGTGATAACTCGACTATTTCTTTTGGGGAAGTCTTACACTTCTGTAGAGGATGCAGTTGAGGATAAAGATTAAAGAAGGATCGCTATAAAGTGAGAGTGAGAGGGGGGAGGAAGAAGTGTGAGAAAAGGGAAAGAGAGAAGAGAATCGAAGGGAGAGATAAAAAGAGAGAGAGAGAGTTAGATAACGAGAGGGATCATTCGATTGGAATGCATTGTATGATACTATGGAAAACAGAATCATGCAAAAGGGAAGAGAGAGAGAGAGAGAGAGAGAAAGAAAGAAAGAAAGAAAGAGAGAGAGAGTGAGGAAAAAGGAATAAGTGTGAAAAAGGGAAAGAGAGAAGAGAATCGAAGGGAGAGATAAAGAGAGAGAGAGAGAGTTAGATAGCGAGTGGGATCATTCGATTGGAATGCATTGTATGATACTAGGGGAAAAAAGAATCATGCAAAAGGGAAGAGAGAGAGAGAGGGAAAGGGAAAGAGAAAGAGAGAGAGAGAGAGAGAAACATGGAAATCAGAGAGAGAAAGAGAGAGAGAAAGAGAGATGAACTGGAGGAAAAGAGAGATTACAAGAGAGCTTGAAAAGGTGAGCGAGGGAGAGAGGAGGAAAGAGAGAAATAGTGAATGGGAGAAAGAGGAAGAGATGGAAAACTGGAGAAAAAAGGTTACTTGAGAGATCGAAATAGAGAGACAGAGAGAGAGGGAGAGAAGAAAGGAGGGGAAAAGAGATTATTAGAAAACTTGAAAAAGGGAAACAAAGAAAGAAGGAGAGTGATAGAGAGAGACAGTAAGAGAGAGAGAGAGAGAGAAGTGAAGGAAGAAAGTGAGAGTTAAGGGAAGAGAAAGAGAAGTAATACCATTGATGTAATTTCAGAATTTCCCGCTCGCTTTAACTGGAAAAATATACGCGCCGCTATAGACCTATAATAATGCCAGTGAGACTCCATAAGAACAGATACTGACAGCCGGCTCCCATTTCCTCCCTTCAGTGTCGGATGTACTAATTGCTAATCCATGACGTTACAGAGTGGAAATAACATTTGCCGTTATTGCAAATTTATTTCTCTACAAAGGGGGGAAAATTGTTTCTCCTGTGAGACACTTGAAAAAACAATCCTGTCGACATAAAACGCGGAAGAATTAAAGTTCAAAATAAAAACAAAAAAGGAAATAATAATTTAGATTTCTGTTTGTGGATAACTACGGATAAGCAGAAAAAAGTGCCTTTGTCTCATAAAAGAATGAAATGAAATATTCCATGACAACAGCTATTCATAGATAAATTTCTGGTAGCAGGTTATAGAAAATGTAGTCAGATGTCAAAATTAACCTTACCAAGAACTACTACAGAAGAACAGAGTCAAATAGAAGTAGAATGTTGATCACGGGACCAAGTGGCTGCTAGGTCGACTGGAGTCGAATCATAAAGAAATTTATCGAATGCTAAAGCTAGTTTAGTACAATTTCATTTTTACCTATGAAGGCAGGAGTAGAATCTGTCAGACTTTTTTGGTATGAGTTGCTAACTGAAGAATAGAGCACCAGAGTTCTACAGATACTCCTGAACAACACTCCTCCGATTTTAATTTCAGAGTTTTCCCTTCTAGACTGGTTGCATTACCCAGACTAAAGAGCCCGATCTTCGCTACTACTTATAGTCCGGATAGCGGGCCTTAGAATACGTTGACTATATCTCCCGCTGAGGAATAAGAGCCATTCCTAAAAAGAGGTATCTTGGAATGACACTTAATTGCATCTGATGGCGAGGCTCTTGTTTTGGATATCTGAAAAGTGTGGAGTACTCATTCATTGTCCAGCCCAGTCGGCTGGGGTTGTAGAATCTACCAACTGTATATCTGCAGAGTGTTAAGACCATAACCCCTAAAAGAGTATTCTGGATATGACACTAAACCATCTGGTGGTGAGGTTCTAGTCCTGGAACGTTGAGGAATAGGGATTACTCCTTCAATGCCATTACTTCCATGTTCACTTGGACTCGAAATGGTAGAGGCTGTTCGGGTCCCAATTATGGGTCAAATGGAACTGTTTAATCACTTAATAGACTTGAAACCATTTAACTGTAGCAAATACAACTATTACTGTTTAATAGCAATACTTGAAACCATTTCACAGAAATGAGCCCTGGCGCGTATAATATTTGTTGCCTAAAAACTATTTGTTTATAAATCATGTATCTTTTATATATTCGTATGAACAGGATGTGGGGTTAAATAACTTACAAGGGTTGATATGCTATAAAATACAACCAATGAACTTCATTGCCATTATTCCCAGGTCTTCTCTGACTTGAAGTGACAATGCCAGTCAGGGTTCTATCTCTGGGTCAAATAGATCTGTTTGAGAAATTAAAATAAAAAATAAACCATCAAAAGAAATTACTACTATGTATGCAAATATAAACTTACAATGAATATGATTCCCTAACCACAGGACATAAAATAACCCTTGACAGGTTGGCATACCGTTAAAATTAATCAATCAATCAACTAATTATTTCGAACCAAACAACTTTTTAGTAAATAACCACTTATTAAAAATAATCCGTGATGATTTGAAGATGAAATAAATTCTTAAGAAGAAACTGCAAAAAATGTAATTCTGTAGATCGGGGGGGGAGCAGAGTACCCTTTCATTGCCATTACTCCCAGGCCCACTCTAACCCGGAGTAGTAGTACATGTTATAGTCTCATCGATCAATCAAATACATATGTTTAAAAATTATTCGTGTTTCATACGATCGTGAGCAAAACAAAATCTGAAGAAACAACTAAACTATTCCTCTAGGCATAAAATAGTCCTAGATGAGTTAGCATGCCGTAAAAATCAATCAATCATTTCTTACCATCGCTAATGTAGAAACTATCTTTTCATGCCTTACCCCAACGACATTAGCAAGGAATGAAACGCAAAGAGTTTCGTCAATGATTTGAACAAGTTGAGTTCGTTCCCTACCAATGATAATTGATACACCACATAAGTCTCCTTTGTAAATAGAATTAAAGAAGTTATTTTAATTTGTTTGTCACCTTTACTCAAACTTAAATCGTAAATAGACAATCCTTGATGAATCAAATTTTTTTTGTTTATTTGAATGTTATTTAAGATTAGAATAAATTCTTCAGTTTCTTTTGGAAATGAGATTTCAAAGTGTTAGTTCATTATAACACCTACAAAACATGCAAGCATGGGAAAAATCATCCAGACCCCTTGTAGAATAAACGTCAGGTACTTCTGTTAATACATATATATTAAATTTATACCTATTCTATGATTCCGATAGTGTGAAAAACCCCAGATGATACAATTTGTAAATAAAAAAAATGTAATACAAACCGATATATAGGAAAAAATTCCAGAAAAGAGAAAAGGAAAAAAAATCGTACAGCTTGAAAATAATCAACCGACACCGCAATGCCTCATCAAAAGAAAAAAACACAGATAGAATACCTTAAAATAAACATAAAGGTGCTCAATACACTAAATGGAGCGCGAGTGAGATTGATGTTGGTTAATTATTTTTAATGTTTTTTCTTTTGACTAGGCATTCGTGTTGGTTGATTATATTCGCTTCTGACTCTTTAGGTAGTCGTATTTATTGTGTAAGCATATTTTATAAAAGAAGGTGGCGTAAAAACCATTATTCGCACAACAAAAACAATAAAGCAGTTATTAAAGAACAATTCCAAAATCACAAATTCCTTATTCAACGCAGGTGTTTACAAAATCCGTTGCCTAAACTGCAATAAATTCTGCATTGAAGGAACAAGTAGAAATTTAAATAAAAGAATCTATAAACATAAAAAAGATTTTAAAACTGGTAACATAACAAACTCCTTCGTTTCTCATTATATTTTAACCAGCCACATTTTAAAATTTCAAAATTCTGCCAGATTTGCTTTCACCCACAATGAAGATAAACAAAAAATAAATGGAGTATGTTCCATTGCATAATATAACACAATGCCAAAAAGACTGGGCTTTTGCAAAATATCATGTCTTTACGAAAAATAATATCAAAAGATTTCAAAATCCACATAAAACATAACCCCTTTTCTCTAAACATTCAAATTTATAGAACATTACAAATCAGTTTCTCAAACTATAAAATGCTATTTACTTTGTTCAAAAAAATTTCTATCGCATGACGTAACCAATTCAGAACCTATCACTCTCAATTATTTCATTTTCATATAACAACATCTATTGGCCCTGATGAAGACTTTCGACTGAATCAAAAATCTATCGGTTATAATAATTTCTCAGACTTAAAATGATTTTAATAAATTCTTTGGATTTCAGACAAAAACTTTCAAGTCAAAATGCGACAGCACAATAAAATAAAATAAATCATCAAATATACCAACATATATATTACTTCCGTTTTTCCTTTTTTACACACACACACACACACACACACACACACACACACACTATATATATATATATATATATATATATATAGAGAGAGAGAGAGAGAGAGAGATAGAGAGAGAGTTTTTCATTTTATAGGCGCACAAATTTAAAAAATCTGTCGTCTTACAAAATCTTTTAAATTTGGTTCAACATATATATATATATATATATATATATATGTATAAACCAATTGTTTTATAATTTTGTAAGACGAAAAGATAACAACTATTCAAAAGAGAAATACTGCTGCCATCACACACACACACACACACACACACACACACACACATATATATATATATATATATATATATATATATATATATATATATATATGACTGCAACAGTATTTCTCAAAAGAATGTTGCATTAAAAGAAGAGAAGGTTCAGCTACCGTCATATATATATATATATATATATATATATATATTGTCCGAATGTTCATCTACATGAACTTTCAGTCAGCATTGGTCATTTTCAAGGGTAAAATCAAGTTCATGTTAAGAGAGAGAGAGAGAGAGAGAGAGAGAGAAAGAGAAAGAGAGAGAGGATATGTGTGGGAGAGAGATATAGTTAGTCAAATAGCAAAGCGGAAATGAGTGTTGGAAAATTGGAACAAAACAA
>CAUZXS010000266.1:2500-7500 GCA_963585895.1 Sepioteuthis lessoniana | reverse complement strand
GTTCTATTATGGTTTGGGGATGTTTAACTGCAAATAGTGCGGGTGATTAGGTCAGAATTGATGGAATAATGAATACTGAGAAATATTGACTAATTCTTATCCACCATGCTATTCCCTCTGTTAAGCGTCTAATTAATAATGGTTTCATTTGCCAGAAGGATAATGATCCCAAGCAAACTTTACTAAAGGTAAAAAGTTATTTAGAGCAGAAAAAATTCTGCGGATGTTCAAGTTATGAAATGTCCTCTTCAAAGTCCAAACTTGAATATCATCGAGTCTTTGTGGGATTAATTGAACCAAAGAAAGGCTGAAAAGCAACTCAAATCTAAAGATCATCTGAGGCAAATTCTCCAAGATGCCTGGAATAATATATCTAAGGATTATATTTATAAACTACAACTTAGTGTCCCAAAAAGAATAAATGCTGTCCTAGCTGCAAAGGGTGGACATACAGAATATTAATGATTTTTAAGTTAATAAATGTGATAAACATCAAATTCATATCAATTATTTATCATATTATCATATATTAGCATTGAACACGAGTTTTTTTCATTTCCTTTTATAGTATATGGAATTTTTCCAAGGATATTAAACCTGCCAAAATCCTTGGCACAGTAGAGTATATATATATTTATGCGATGGCTATCTGAAGAGGTTAGTTCCTCATATGGAATGACTAGCTGAAATTAATTCATAATATCCACATGAGGGTCTGTTGAGATTTTCTTTCAATTATATGAAATTTTTCTGTATGAAATTCATGAATTTTTATATTAATTATCATACATTGAACACTTCAGGAGATTTATAATTATATATTTATACATTTTCGAATTCAGGAGATTTATAATTGTATATATTTACATATTCTCGAATTGGATCATTCCCAACTAATATTCTGGGTATATTATATATATCAGAGATGGGGCATTTAGATGAAAAACTGACGTTTTTCAATTTCATCTTAACCAGAAATACACGAGAAATTGCAAGTTGAATGGACTAAGTTGAAAATTTGTCAATCTCAAATGAAATCAGATAGCGACTGGAAATCCTATCATCACACAAGAAAATAAATGGCTTCATTAAAAAGCAAAAATACTAAATTAAATCAAAAACTGAGAAAACCGAATCGAAAACTGCAGTATCAAGGGAAAACAAAACGATACCAAAACGTAAATTGACAAGCTGCCAATTTGTATTATATATTATCATCATGATCATGACGTGTCACTAGCACAGATTTCCCTGACCCTCTTCCGCCATTTGTCTCTATCGTCCATGGCTTCCGGTAGGTCTTCCAGGCCACATTCTCTATCAGTACAGAGCTGTTGTTGATAGGTTCTAGCTGATCGCCCAACACTTGCTCGTCCATGTGAAGAGGTCCACTGGTGTTCATCGCTTATGAGTTCACCCTTACTTCACCCGCAGTGTCCCGCGTGTCTTGTTCATGGATAGTTTTCGAGATGGGTGGTAAGTGACCGACTAGCAACTGTTTTGTAGGATGTTGCCGCCAGGATTTCGACAAACAGCGAGCGAGCGAGCGAGAGAGAGAGAGAGAGAGAGAGAGAGAGAGAGAGAGAGATCTGCACTTATTGAGATAGATCGATCAAAAGAAGTAAATAAATTATTATATTACTTGTGTATCGTGACCCCTTAAAAACGGCATATCATATTGTGAACGTTGTATTACACCAATACACTTTATGTGCTTTGTGACAACTAAAGTAATGTAATGGTAAGCGAATAGATTAGTAGACCATTGTTAGTGACTTCACCGGGGCTCTCATACTTCTGGCCTTGTGTCACAACAAATCTAATTATTGTAAATAACTAATTATTTAAAATGGTTTGACTGAGGATACTCTCTCTCTCTCTATCTATCTATCTCTCACTATATATATGTGTGTGTATGTGAATGTGTGTGCAGTGGCATCTCTAGACAATAGAAAGTGGGGAGACCGCAGTTTAATAGCATGTATATATTTACCCAAACCCCGCACACGAACTGGATGCGACACAAGGTCAATTTTTGAGCAGAGTTTAACAGATTTGAATTCAGAGTTTTCCTTCACCTAGACCGGTTATCATTGTAATATTTAAGAGCGTTGTCTGCCCTACTATTTTACCCATACTAGATGGTTTGGATTATATACCGTTCCCAAAGGTTTTAACGCTATATAAAATGCAAGCAGCCTCGCTCAAGATTTGAACTAGGTCCGCTGCGTCCATTTCCTTCTATGATATCCATTTCAACACAAGCACCTGCAGTTTACTATGATGCACTTTATTATAATGAAGATTATGTGCCTGTATGAAACCAGAATTACGTCACCACCGATGACACAATTTCCTTAGTTATTTACGTCATATTCTAAATTATTACAAAATAATCACTATTTAGTCTTTATTAGCATCTTAATTAGTAACGATATCTCGATTAAAGTCTAAGCAGCCCATGTTATTAAAGTGTTTAAAATCTTACAATGTGTATTTTATATCACCAAGAAATAGAGGTTTACATAATATATGGTGTGGTTGGTTGGTTGGTTGGTTGGATTTTACGACATGTCAATCAACCCTTCAGCTATTTCCTGCTGAAGATGCTTTTTTTTTTGTATTCTTCTTTATGGAGTATTCTTATTACTTATGCTGTTATTTTGAATTATTTAAGGTGATAATTCTGTTGGTCATTGAATATTCGGTATAGTTGTACGGGTTCAGTTGTTGTTATCGAATCAAGTCAATATTTCTGCTGAGGGTTTTTTCATCGAAATGGGTATCAATTTATGGGTGAGCATTTTTCTTTCTTTTTGAGTAAAAAAAAAAGTAATAGAAGTAGGAAATTTTTCCAATTTATCACCAAAATTCAAATTAACTGATAAACTTTATCATGTATACACTTTAGTAAACTTAATATTGAGGGGACACCAAAAAATATGTAACCCTAAAATCTTCTGTTTGATATTCATAAATTTATCTCATCACTTTTGTCCCTTCACTACAGAAGGAAAATCACATTGAGAGCTTTTCTTTTCACAGTAGGAAAGAAACTCCAGCTAAAGACATCCAAAAAAAAAATGCACCTATTCCATTGTACATGATGAACATATTGAATATGGTTTCAGCATAACATCAAGAAACTCATTAAAGATGATGAATGTGTTAATTCAATGAATGACTTGGAATTACATGCTTGGTCATCTTTTGTTGACGTGGTGAAAAACTTCTTGAACAATCGCCGGGCCAAAAACGGCAAGGAGTTAATGGAAAAGCTGTTGAAAAGTCTACAGGACATTGGCGCTGATATGAGAATTAATGTGCATTTTCTACACAACCATTTCAAGTTTCCGGATAATTTCAGGGATGCGAGTGATGGGCAAAGAGAACGATGCCATCAGAATATCAAAACAATGGAAGAACTCTACTAGGGACAGTGAGATAAACGAATGATGGCTGACAACTACTGGAGTATCAAAAGGGACTTAAATAACATTGAAATCATTTCTTATGTTCACGAAAGTTTTATTTCTGCTGTTAGTTTATTAAATGATTTGATGAAAATACTAATTGGTCGAGGTATATTTAATCGTGTTTTCTTTAAAGACTTTGGGTCTGATTGTAATTGCAAAATAGTATTTCTTAATAAGCAGACCAGTATTGTTGGTTTGAATACGAATTGTGAGGTTTCGACAATTTCTTCAGAAAAGAAATGAAAAAATGCGGTTTTTTTTTTTGGTTTTTTTCAACAATGAGGTATTTCTGTACAGCAAAAATGGTAGCGAACCAATAAAAACTATTGTTATTTTCGGGTTCAACGTCATCTAATTAGCAAAAAAAAGATGTTTGGTACCTCGACACCATTCTATTTTGTTGTTGTTGTTGTTGTTGTTGAACAGTATTATATTAATCGGATCTATTGTTCCAAATAATTATCTCAAACTCTTCATAAAACTTTCTTCAAGTATGAGAAAGACTTTTGCATATGATGAGTTTATAGCGTGGATGATTTACATACAAGTTTTAAGAAAACCGGGTTCAATAATAAAGAAAAAAATAAATAAACATAAGACAACTTAATAAAATAATGGCTTATTTGTTAATTTTTGATATAATTTCCCAGAATTTTAATTTATAGTAACCTCAAGTAAATTATTAAATTCGCCTCCCTTTTATGAACCCCGAAGCTTTTAATCACCCAATCAAAATTTTGAATAATTTTTTTATGACATTCCTCTTAGCACATATTTTCTAAGTTGTAAAATTTCGCTGGTGCAAAATCTTTTATAGATTTTAACGGTAAATATTTGGATAAATTAATTTGATATTGATTTTTGAAAAAAGGATATCGCAATACGTAGGGAAGAAATATGCGAAAAACTAAAGAGATTGAATAAAAAATCAAATTTTGATGAATTTTCGACTTATTTTATTATTTATGATCAATACTTTTTCATTTTATATTTTCTTAACTGTAAAAATCAAGTTAGTTTGTTTAAACTGAGACAACTGATTTAAAATCACAGTTTTGGCCCTATTTATTCTTGTCTTTTTATCTGATCATTTGTATACCTATATATACCTTTACCAAGATCCTGTTTGCATCTTTTCCCTTCTGCTTATATCTGTCTCAAATTTCTCATATCTATCTATCTATCTATCTATCTATCGCAGTCTCTTTATCTGTTTGAAGAAAAAGATTACAAAACCGCGGAACTGGTTTCTGATATATATATATATATATATATATATATATATATATATATATATATATATATATATATATATATATATATATATATATATAATGGAGGGTGAGACAGAGAGACATGAAACTTCCACTCGTAAATAGCTATATATATTAATGTATTTTCAGTTTTTAATATCATGACATTTGCTCACCACTGGTTTTATGACAACTTCGTGTTTATTAAAACTTTGATGATTTATCCACACACACACGCACACACACACACACACACACACACACACGCGCA
>CAUZXS010000265.1:20000-88396 GCA_963585895.1 Sepioteuthis lessoniana | reverse complement strand
CAGAAATATCACGACAAATTTTTCATGGCATTTCCATAATCTTCGAAATCAACGCACAAGCCAAATGACCATCATGACATGAAAGAGTTCCGAAGTTTAAAGAACAAGCCATTAGTTGCGATAAATGCCCCTTTTAGCATTATTTGTCAGAATAATGACATTAAAAATGGACTCAAGTATCGATCAGAATCTGGACAATGTTCTTTGAGGTTAATAAATTAAATTATCAAGAGATTGGCACATTTTATACTCAATTATTGCTTAACATTTCATCTTTAAAAAATGCACCGGTTTCCTTGGTTTTATCATGAACGCTTTCATTTTTTTTCTTTACTCTTTTTTGGTTTTCTTTGTCAAATTTCTGTTCATTATGTTCAATAAGATTCATTGCAGTTCTGGAAATTTTGAAACGTTGACATTGAAAACGTTTAAAACACAGAGCAATGGAGAACAAACACTAAAAATAATTTCACCATTATCGGTTATATTTGTAAATGAGGCATTATTTCTATTATAGAACAAAAAAGCTCATTTTCACTTATAGTGATAAAAAAATGTAAAAATTGTTTAAACAGCCGATAATGATGCAATTTGTGCTGTTGTTTCCCACTGATGTAAAAGTATTCCGATATAAACGTAAGTACATTAGCATATATGGTCCTGTGATATATATATATATATATATATATATATATACTTAACTATTTTTTGAAGAGTATATTTAGGCAGCAAGTTATTATTCAAGTAAGTTTTGTAAAAGACGATGGAAAACTGTTTATCATTTTTAATTTTATTTTTTCAAGACTCCTTTTTTATATATCTTGAGGCTGGATCTAGATAGTAAATGAATTGTCCCATATCTTCTGCCCAAGCGCTTCCAACCATACTTTTGTTCGTCATCAGTATGGTCAAAAACGCTTGGGCAGAAGATTTGGGACAATTCTTTTACCATTTATATCCCAACATTAAAAAAATAGCAGTCTTGAAAAAATAAAATTTAAAAAAAATAATATAGATAAAAATAATAAAAATAATAAACTGTTTTCCATTTTCTTTTAAAAAAACTTGCTTGAATATATATATATATATGATTCTTTGATCATGTGGAAATAAACTGATAAGAAAAAAATAATTATTAATTCATAAGTCAGAATACATAAAACATTGAGGTATGTGATTTATATTTCGAATCTGATTTTCCTATTTTAGATGCTTGTGTATATGTGCAAGTGAATAAAATATTTTCCATTTATATTTGTGTCACTAATATCACTAAAGTTAGGTGCATTTACCAGGAAGATTATATTTGTTTGAAATGAATTATTTTCATCCTGCATCAGCGGGCACGTTTAAGTGTCTTCGTATTGGGTGTGTATGTATGTATGTATCTATATATCTATCATTCAACTGGGTACAGAAACAAAATTTGGAATATTCTCGTATAATAATAAACGACTCTATTATAGAACAAAAGTTGTTTTAAAAATATGCAGCAAAATAAGAAGACAGACACAACACTGTGAATTTAGTCTATATGGCCACCACTTTTTTTTTTAATTATTGAGTCTACACGCCTTCGAAATGATTTCCATGCCTTCAAAATAAATTATTTAGGCAATTTATCCCAATACTCTTCAATAGCAGTCTTAAGCGAACCAATATTCGGATGGGATGTCGCATTTGTTTCGCTTTCTAAAACTTCCCATGTAGCGCAATCAAAGCGGTTAAGGTCTGGGCTTAAATCTTGTTTAATTGCTGTCCTCAGTTTTCTTGTGGACCTTCCATTCATTCATGAGCTTTCACATTGACGTTGTTTGGCCCTACATAATCGGCGTAGCGAGAACAGTTAAAAATGTTCTTTTTTGTTCCATCCTTCAATCCCCATTTTACATGAGAAAGCTTTTTTTCTGTAAAAGATTTTTCTTTGCTTTGTATACGCTAGGCAAAAAAACTTTGATTTGGTTTTGATGTTAAGGAAATCATCGTTTCTTCGTCGTTTCTTTTCTTACTCACTCGTATTGGGCTGAATTTTGAGAATCAAGAAAGTGCTTGAATTATACAGCTTATCACGAAAATTCAGATTTTTCTCATTTCCATCAATTTTTTGGGCTAATTAGACTAAAAAAAACTATTTGAAAATTATTCCAAATTTTGATTTCGCACCCTGTATCTATGTACGTATATTTTAATCAGGTCTGTTGCCTAGAACTGTTAGTACCATGTAATCCAATTTCACCCACGACATGGTCGACTAACCCGACCACAGAATTTCCCCAGATGACCAAGAAGAATAAAAACTATAATCAAAGATCATATGAACCATTTCTTGTCCGGTTTCTTTGTTTAATGGTATATTAACATTCGAGGTTTATTTAAAAATAAAACTATCCTTGAGGAAGAATAGTAGTGGAACGATTAAACCTGTAACTGGGTAATAAGTGTGTTCATACATTTCCGCAGTGCCCGAAAATGAACATAATGATGTGACGTGAGTTCGAACTCGCTTACTACGACGTGAAACTCCAGTACGTTAGCCACTACAGTACTCGGACTCCTCCTCAAATCCTTGTGATGTCAGTGGCCATTTAATGTACTGGTGCAGTAAAAGCACACCTCCAACAAACAGTTTTGACTAAATTTGGTTTTATTGAACTTATAACGTTGGGAGTTACTGGTTAGAAGCCTGTGAGAAGTAAAAAACAGAAAAAAACTAGTCGTTGATGAGATTACTGGTTAATTTTCCTCATGTGTATTAAATAGGAAGCGTTAAAGAGTGGTACTCAAGTTGCGCAAGCGTTTGCCTCTTCTCTCCAGTCAGGTTCAGTTGTCTCATTGCTTTCGGGATCATGACATCCTCGTTCAACTTTTGCTTCCCACTGATCTGATATCGCTAAAATGTACTAATGAGATGAAGGAGTAGAAAAATATGCAGACTTAACCGTTTGAAAGTATACACTCACAAATCTGTGCATGAGCGACTGGAGCGAAATCTTTACTTCGTCATCACCCCTTTATAGACAGGCACTGTTTTTTGGTTTAGTTTGTACATATTGAGCGGTCCAGTTTAGGAAGAGTGCTCATCAGTTTTTTTTTTTGGCGGGGGGGTGCTAAAAATGTGCACTAAATATTGAATATTCTGAAACGAAGAATAATGCTCAACATTCGTGGTTGGAATGTCAAAACTTATTTGGACAGAGACAAAAAAAAAAAAAAAAAGAAAAAACAAAACTCTAAAAGGTTGAATCGTTGTTATCACCAAAATACTGCAACGCCTTAACAGAGCTTTTTTAATTTTCAGGAACGATTTAAGTATTTGTCTCTTTTTGTTTTGTCCCTTTTTGTTTTCTTTGATTTTCTATCTGTGATCGGCCAGGACGGTAGGTTCTCTATTTTTGTTTTTTTGTTATCTATCACTAAGTCTGGTCTTCAAGTCGATATTATATGATCTGTTTGTATCTCAAAATACCAGAGATTTTTGAGCGTCTCCTTCTTCAAGACGGATTCTGGTTTGTGCATATACCATCTGGCAGTATGGCCAAATTTTAATTTCTTGCACAATTCCCTGTGGATCACCTTACCTACCCAGTCAAGTCGAGTATTGTACTCTTTTTTGATAGTTTGCTTCATTTATTATTATTATTATTATTATTATTATTATTATTATTATTATTATTATTATTATTATTATTTACTCTTTGAGATTTTTTCACATAAGCGTTAGCTGATGGGCTTTCACTGGAATTTGAGTGACAGCAAGTTTCTTCAGGTCTCCAGAACTCTTCTCAGTATTCTGGCCGTTCTCAATAATGCTATAGTTTGGAGTGTCTACACACGTCCTCCAACTTCTAAGTCCTCCAGTCCCTATAATAATAATAATAGTTACTGTGCCGAAAACAACAATCACAATTGGTATAATTGTTACCTTAATTTCCAATATTTTTTCAGTTCCCTAGCAAGGTCGAGTTACTTATTTTTCTTTTCACTTTCTTTCAGTTTTATTCCGTGGTTAGCCGTGATAGAAAAGCCCACAATTTTGCAAATTCTCTACTTTTTGTTGATTATTTCTAAGGCTGGTCTTCTGGCAGAGATTAGATGTCAAAGTCTCATTATTATTATTATTATTATTATTATTATTATTATTATTATTATTATTTTACTACTTATGGGTTTTTCACACCTGTTGGCTGGTGGTCTTCTCCAGCAAGTCTCCCCAGGCTTCCTGGTCTCCTCTCTGTATTCTGGTGCTTCTTAACAACGCTGCAGTCTAGGTGATTTCTATTCGTTCACTGATTTCCATTTCTTCCTGTCCCCTTTCTAAGACTCTTTCAAGTGCAACAACAATAATTAATATTGCAGTCAACTGCATGCTTCACAGCTGTTTTTAGTTCTCTGGCAAGGTCCAGGTATTTGTTTATATTTTCGTTTTCTTTGATTTTCACTCAGCAGTCAGCTGGAACGGTAAAATCCACAAGACAACAAACATTTTAGTTTTTGTTAATAGGAAATAGTCATAGTCTTTTGGTGAAGCGTTTGTATCTCAAAATATCCGGAAACTTTATGAGCTTCATTTTCTAGGAGTGGCTCTGATTTGTTAATAAACCATTTCGTAGCATGGTCAAATTTCAATATCTTGCACTGTTCTCTATGAATCGCTATTCACACTTAGTCGTGCTTCCTTTTTGTTGTGTTCTGGTTAGTTAACACAAGTTGTAGTAATAATTAGACAAAATACGATATGTGAGGAAAATAGTTATATTTACAGGAAAGAGTATTTACAAGAGAGAGACTGTTAGTAATAAGAACATAGGGCTAGTGATTGAGTAATGATATACTTCAACAATAGGAACGGCTCTTCTGGTCTGACTTATAGGCTTATTTTCTGACTAATCTCCGCTACTGCCATATATGGCAGATGGAACAGCTCATTATGCTGAAAAGGTAGGTGATATTCAGCACTTTTATACTACAATACTGGTTGCTGCATTTGCTTATCAGGTGATTAATCATTTCATCTTTTTTCTCCACACAATCCACAATTGTAATTCTGTCGTGTATTATCGATTTTATCTTTATCATAATTGGTTCTTATGATGTTGTCTTGGGCTGCTATTTGTAGAGACTCAGTTTCTCTCTTTAGAATTTCCTTTCTTCACTATGCTCAGGTCTTCTTATGTGCAGTCTCACAAGTTTGTCGTTTGAATTGTTTAACTTCCGATTTATGTTTCCTCGTTTATTTTTTGTCTGTTTTTACATTTTTGATGCAGTTATTTGCTGATAGACTTTCATTGTTGGTTTTAACATAGACCTTGAGTCCTTGTGTTAATGCTTCGATACAGAAGAGTCTTCCTCCTTCTTCTCTTCGCACATCAAGACTCTCCACGTTATCTATCGAATATTAAGCTTTTCTCATCACATCGCCCATTTGTTCTAATTCCTGTATTGTCTATATAAAAAATGGTCCTGAGTATCTTTCTATGAAACTCCACATGTATTAATACCTTTGATGATATTTTTTGCTTTAGAAATATCTTTCTAATTCATCTGTTGTACTCTTTTTTATTTTTTCTTTCATTTCCGGTTGTCTAATGGCTTCAATATCCAATATCCAATATTCCTAAATACATTTAGGTTCCTGTTGTGGGAGCCTTACCCATTTCTCCATAGTCTTCGTACTGAAAAACACAGAAAATTTGTTTGGGTTGGACTGGTTTCAGAAATTTAATCACTGGGATCAACCAATTAATACGTTTTGCCAAACAGTAGAATGCACGTAATCAAAAAGTAATTTTCATATTTTTCATAGTTTCGTCGAAATTAGAGAATGAACCCGATCTCACACTTCAAAATATGGCTGAAGATTGCCAGAGGATAGTGAGTGTCAAAAGACTCAAAAGATATCGAGGAGTCTGGTGTTGCTTACGTAAGGAAAGTCGAGCATAGATCCCAATCATAATCTCCGGTAAAAGAGAGAAAAATATCATTACCCAAAATTTCAATACAGGCAGACTAATGACAACCAAAAAAAAAACAAAAAAACAACCAGCGCTTGCAACCGCAGTGGAAAAGTACATTGGACCTAGGACTGTCCCTATCGTACAAAAAATGTCAAAACTGCAATAAATTCAGACATAAGGTCTCATAGTGTACAAACAGAAAAATAATTAAAAACAGAGTCAGACATACAAAAAGCAAGGACGAGTCAGACAAAGTTGTTCGTAAATACATAACAGTCAGAGTACGAGATAAGTCGGTAAGATTTCAGTTAGACTCTGGCTCTGATCTATCAATAATAAAGATACAAACTTGGAGAAAATTAAATAGGCTAATAATAAAGATGACAAGCAAGATGGCGCGAACGGTAAGAGGAGACAAAATAAAATTTGAAGGCGAAATAATTATCCCAGTATCACTAAATGGTATAACCAAAAAATTAAAAGTTTTCGTACTGAAAAATACAGAAAATGTGTTTGGGTCGGACTGGTTTCGAAAATTTAATCTCTGGGATCAACCAATTAATACGTTTTGCCAAACAGTAGAATGCATTGCGGCCGAAGCGGAAAAAATTAAGATGGAACTAAAAGTTAGTTTCCCCGAAGTATTTTCAGCTGGTCTTGGCAAATGTATTAAAATTAAGGCAAAATTTATTCTGAAGGAAAATATACGCCCCATTTTCAGAAAGAAGCGAAACCTACCGTTCGCCTCGACCGAAGAACTAAATAAAGAGCTACGCCGATTAGTGAATATGGGAATATTATCGAAAGTAGAATTCAGCGATAAGATACCCCTGAAACAAAATAAGCTGCGAAAGACCACATTAGCGCCTAAAAAAAGTTCAACCCGGAAAAAATACTTTAAAAGATATCAAATTACACGTCCTGTTGGGAATGCGGAATAATTAAACAACCAGTTACAGGAATGCCGTTTGAACGACTCCAACGACGTACTACAAACAGAAGATAAGCCAATAGAGACTATTTTCGACATGTTCGATTTATTTCCTCCTCAATCAACACCTGAAAAATATCGGTCAGGGAGAACAAGAAAATTCACCGACCCGTTGATGATCGACCCAAAAAGGAAAAAAAAAATTAACAGCACTTTTACGAAGTAAAAGTTTTGGGGAAGGGGTATTGTGGAGCCTAACCCATCTCACCATAATGGACTCTTCTCACCGTCATTTGTACAGAGAGATTTTGCTACCAGGGGCAGATCAATATCGGTGTTATCCGAAGAGTACGTGACTTCTTACCTTTTCTATGTAACTCTATCTTTCTTGTGTAATATAATCTGTTAACTAATATCCGTGTTTGTGTTTTCATTAGTGACCCTTTCCGGGGCCACAACAGTTCCCTTCTCTCCAAGCATTCTCATGGATTTCTAATTTTGTAGTTCTATTCTTTTTCTTCATCTCTTTTACTTCTGTTCATTTTGAGTATGGCACATTTTTACCATCAAATTCTATCCCTTTATCCTGGCTGTATATTCATATTGTTTGCACCAGTCTCTAGCTTTTGTTTATGTTGTGCAAATAACTTTATATATCATCCATATAAATGAGGTGACTAATCTTTTGTTTGTTATTTTGTAAATTTCTTGTGTCCGGTGTGAGATTTCCTAAGTTGAGTGGCATCATTGCTATAACAAATAGCAGTCATGAAAGGAGGTCTCCTAGGAAAGTGATTCTTTAGATTTTTACCTCTGCTTGAGTTCATCATTCTCTATCGATTCAAGCCCCTAATTTTCAATAACATTCGTGATGATGTTTATGACGTTATCGGATATTTTGTTTATATTCTCATACTCTATTATCTATGTTCGTGCGAGCATATCATCGGTCATTTTGTTGTCAATCCATAACATAGTTACATGCTTTGCGTCGTTTTGACTTCTTAGAGGATATGCTGATCTCTGAACATAAGGTCATTTGTCCCTCTTGGTCCCCTGAGGCATATTTTTTTGTTCTTTCCGAAAATGTCCACAGCATAAGATTTTTCTCAGGTATGCTCGGTCAAGATTTTCCACATAATGGGTAAACAAATTATAGATGCTCTGGGGGGTCTTCTTTTTGATGTCCTTCTGAACCTGGGTAGGTTTCCCCTTTCGTCATCCATTGGGGTGGCCTTGCTTCTGGTAGTAATTTAATAAGTGGCTGGCCTAATATGTCGAGGAAGGATATGCACTTTTTAAACCAGAATCCATATATGTCATCGTATCCTGGCATTATCCAATTTAGTATTTTAATGTTGTTCAGAGAGAGATTCCAGGTGTTTATGCGCCTTCTTTGAGTTCTTAAAATTATTTTTTCCATGCTATTCATCCATTTGGCTTTTCTGTTATGTTCTCTCTGTTTCCATACTTTATTCTATTTTTTTTTTTTTTTGCATCTGGTTGTTGATTTGTCTTTGTGTTATCGCAACTAACTTGTTCATTGATGTTTTTTTTTTTGCTGTTATATTACTGTCATGTTTTATTTGTAATGCTTGACCCTATCCCAATATCTTTTGGGTTTCCCTTCTTTCACTAATAGAATTTGTTTTTTTTTCTTTCCGGTTATGTTTTCAGGCACGTGTGCAGTTGTTTTTTTAGAATCTCTTAATTTCCTTGTGTTCTTGTATGTTTTACCTTCCTTCCTTAATAGTTTTCGTCGTTGTCGCAGATTCTTAATTTGTCCCTCTATCCTCAATTCCCGATCAGATTTTGTCTTGCGGTTCTGATTCCTTAGAGAGATGCCTATTTTATCCCTGACGAATTTAGCAGATGTTGAAATTAACTCGTTTAGTTCTGTGACATTGTCCGTCAAGATATATTTGAATAATTTGTAATTTTTTTATTTCTCTTCCAGTATTGATTCCTTTGGGATGGTAATGCATTTTCCTGTTCACTCATGACTTTTTTTTATTAATTCTACTTTCTTCTGTTGTCTTGAGTTAACTTTGATGTTGAGGTCGTCGGTTTTCTGGTGGTTCGGTTTTCAACAGGGACGGTTTAGAGGACTCCCTTTGGTTATATTTTTTCCGATTCATCTGTTCTCATATTTCAAATGTTATAAGGTCAGAAAACCAGTGTTTCATTAAACCTCGCTTGGTCATTAAGTCTTATCTGCTTCGATCTAGATCTCTATCCTCGGTTTCTTACATCCTCTTTGTGTAGGCTTCCTTTCAAAATAAAAGTGAATTAGATTGTCACTGTCTTCTCAAGAGCATTTTTTCTTTTTTTCTTCTTTCTCTCAGATGCTTCGTTGAGTTGGTCTTTTTCTGTGTACTTGAAATGAGAACAGCCAACATTGGCAGTCTACCATCGTGTCCTCTTCTTTGCTAGCAAGGGAACATCTGTCGGTCATGACACTCGGATCTTTCTCCTGAGTCCTGCGTTTATTTGGATTTGTCATTTTTCATGGGTAGCATGCTGTGTCTACACTAGATTCTGGAGTTGATTATTATGTAAGCTCCGATCACAAATTGGGCCTGATACTGACAGCGGAAAGAGAACATTCAAGCGAGCACCGAAAAATACCTCCTCTGACATATTTTCTTTTCCTATCTTCTCAGTTTGCAAAGAATATTCTCCATGTTAAAAATATCTATGGACACTTAGATTCATTTTATGTTATTCCAACTATTATATATTTTTCGTACGATTATTTTTGAAATTATCAATTTTTTTACTATTACTGTTTTTGATCTGATGATACGATTTTTTTACAAAAATATAACTCTCTGATCATGATTCTATATGCTGTCTCTTTAGGGTTTGATGTATTTTTAGATTAACGTTTGTTTTCTTTGAAATAAATCTTAATCCTCCTGCAAACCATTCCATTTATCCCCAATAAAATAGACAAAATATGATTGCCAACTTTAAAAGTATCATTAAAGCCAACTCCTAGATTTCATTTCTTGAATACTTTTCTGTTTTCCCTAATTCTTTAATCCTATTCAACTTAACATTATTAAATCCAATATGTAATTCTTTACTTTTTTACTTTATTAAATTTAATTTTCAAATATCTTCCTATTATAACAATTTTTTATATTCATCTCTATTATTTCGATTGATAATGGTCTAAAAAGTAGTATAACATCAACAGCGAATAGTTTTATTACTGATTTTATATCTTATAATGAATATTAAAAAACAAAACAAAGGAATACCTGTAGGAATATTTTGTGTTGAATAAATATCACTTTGGAGACACGATAGTTGGGGGCTCATTATTTATTTGAAACATCGGAATAATCATTATTTAAGAATACTGTTTCGCGAAAAAGCTGCCAGATATGATAGTGGTGCTGGTTTTGGAATAATGAACAGGATAGTGCAGCTGTGTGGAATTCATGACTGCATTATTAAACTTCATATTCCCATAACGGACGACCGTTATATGTCACTTCTTTATATGCTCCAACTCTCATGGTCAGTGATGCAAAAATGCCATTTCATGCTGCATTTGATGTTGTTATAAAATCAATCTCAACAGAAGATAAACTGATAGATCTTGGAGATTTTAATGATAAAACTGAGAAGCAACGTAACACCTGGGAGACTAGCGGATTCTGTTGTATTGGTATGATGAATTGCAAGGGGTTATACCGACTAGATTCTTGTTCTCAATTTGATGTTGCAATAAGCATTACCATCTACAAAAAAACAAAAAACAAAAAAAAAAAACAGAAACGTGAAGTTACCAGTTTTGATCTCTGATCGAAACATGTATACCAAATATATTTCATCATCAACCTTGGTTGGAGGTGCCCGTGATGTAATGGTTATCGTCGTAGGAATTGGACACGGCGACACGAGTTCAAGTCCTGGACGAGACTGATTGCATTTCACATAGCACTAATACCCTTGGGAAAGGTATTAATCCAATTATTCTCCCTCCCTACAGCTATGGGTAAATAGTAGGGCAGACTAGGTTCTTCAGCCTTGGTGAGGCAACTAGTCTGAGAGAAGGAAAAATCTGAATTCAAACCTATCAAACTCCGCTTAAAAATTGACCTTGCGGAGGGGTTGGGTAAATAGGATCAACCTTGGTTTGCTTTGTTTTCTTTATTTGATGGCATATCAACCTTCATGGGTTATGTAATGCTCAGTTCGCCCTTGTAAAAGAACACTTCTAGTATTACTTATCCCATAACTAGGAGGATAAAGAGTTTCATAGCTTTCCCCAGGGTATTTGTCTAAAATTGCTATTAGAGTTTGAACTCACGTAGAACGTCGTCGTAGTCCAGTATACCATGGGAATTTTTCCCACTAAATGTTTCTATTCATATTAGTACTGAATGGGAAATGAATTATAAACAGGTCTTGGGGATGAGGGGATTCATCCATTTTCCAAAGTTATTAATCTGAAAACAATCTTAAAATGCCTAGATTCCAAACTTGCTTACTTCGAGGGAGTAGTCCAGCACTTTGATCATTTCACCATGGGGACTTTACCACATCCGTCGGCTGCTTGGGTTTTGAAGATATATCTGGATGTATAGGGAGAAAGTACCAGGGTGGCTTAATGAGTTCAAACTGGTACAGATGATGGCTCGGACAGAATTAGCTGAGATGTGCAATTTTATTGTTGATGGTTGGTGGAAAGATTGTAAAACCTAAGTTTATCACGTTGAGACTGATCTTTAAGGCTTTGACAAGAAGCATCATGAATACTACTTCGATTACAATGATGCTAATAGGAAGATACTTGATATCAAACTCTCATTTCGTCACGTTATCTTAAGTAGATCAGCTGAAAGTCATTCTGCTGCAGAAGTGCCTCTTAAAAAATTACAGATCAACTCTTTAGCGTGATTTCAAGAAGATGAAAATAATAAATGGTGTAAGAGTTCTAAATGAGTTCTAAATGAGTTCGTCAGAATTTCGGTCCTTGTCAATTGGGGCTGTAAAATATGCCAACTGCATCTCTACTGCAGGGGAAGACCCCCTCTACAACGCATTTGATGGTAAGTTATATTCCTAGAACTTTGGGGACGGTGGAGTACTTCTATATTGTGATCACTCACATGTCCCCTCTGACCTATATTGGTAGATCCAGATAGAGTCTTATCTATTGATAAAATAGAACATCAATCCTTTACGAAGTATTATTGCTACTAGTTATCTGAAACCATACAGCTCTGTGCAATTTCTATCATAAAGGGTTTTCAGACTATTGTCTTCCTCTTTTCTGTGTCCTGCTGGACATAGCGTAACGGTTATAGGCATTGGTTCCCTAAGCTTCTAATGAGACAATCATCTGTAGGTTGCAGGTTCAATCCTGACTGTAGACAAGTAACAATACAAGTTTTCTTAACACTTGTAACCGGTTATGGTTAATAGAATCAGAACAGGCGACCACCATGGATTCAATAAAGGACGTAGTTCGAAGTTCTGTGTAGGTTTCCGAGTTCGAAAAAAACCTGAAGAAGGCTGGAGGACATATAGGCCGAAACGTTCTGGAAATAACAATAACGATGAAGACAATAGTTCGAAAACCCTTAATGATAAAAATAATCAAGCTTCGTCTCAGAAATTAAGACTATTAGCTCTGCGCAAATTATTTATGATGAATAGCAACAGAATACATTGTTTGATGTAATCTACAAAAAAAAAAAAAAAAAAAAAAAAAGACGGAGTTGAAAATATTTGCCATTATTCAATTTACAGCGATACGCAGCAGACAGATGAAGTCCCCGTGGTGAAATGATAAAAGTGCTGGACTGCGACCGTGAAGTAAGCAAGTTTGAAATCTAGGCATTTTTAAGATCGCTTTCAGATTAATAACTTTGGAAAATGGATGAACCCCCTCATCCCCCAGCTTTGAGATAAATAATATCATTACTGTTTTTCTACAATATAACCTACGAAAGTTTAGATTCCATTAAAAAAGAAACCGAAAATAAACCGTAGAGGACAGATGGTTATCAACACAAAAATACTTGAAATAATATGTTGCAGAACCCGTCAAAGTAAACAATTTTGGTTTGGTTTTGTAGGGTTGAGTTTTATGCCATATTAACTATTGTCGGTTATTTAGTGCCAAATCCTCTTTATACATATATATTGACTATATATGATTTGGTTTGGTTTGGTTTGGTTTGGTTTTATGACTTATGAAATTCAAACTATTATATATTTTTCTTACCCTTGTCGGTGGTATAATGCCAAATCCTCTTTATATGAATATATTAGATATGTATGATTCGTAAACACATTTTGTAAACATTTTTATACGAGCCAGAGTTCATTTCCTTGCACAGAGAAAAAGGGTTTCAAGTATTGTTATATAAGTCTCAGTTTAACATTAGTTATTAGTTTGCACACATAGTTGGTAGGTAATTTCATTTTTAAATGAGTTAATTTGTTCGTAAACTAGTATTACTACTGTTTCTACACAGTTTAATGGTTTCACTTAAATTAATATATAGTTATAACATAGCAATAGTTGGAACCATTTGACTGTGTGCAAATGAATATATAGTGTTGGAAAGAATAATTAGTGTTAAATAGCAATACTTGAATTAACTTCAGTATCTGCAAACATATTATTAACATTGAACAGAATTATTAGTGTTTGATAGAAATAATTGAAACCAGTTATCTGTGCAGAAACAATAACAATACTAGAGTGCAAACCAATTTGTTCTAACGCATTTAAAAATGAAATAACCTACAAACTATGTATGCAAACAAATGACTAATGTTAAAGTGTGACTGTTTTATCACAATATTTGAAACTATTTAACTGATTGTAAAAACAAATGGGCTTAAATTGTACCATGTCATGATACAGATATGTTGAAACGTACATATAATGTTCATAAAATATATACACAGAACATAGGAATCTCGAAACACGAAAAACACTTACGATTTCTTAGTTCAGGTACGAAACTTTTTATGACTTTTGAGTTTAAAGGTTCTTCGACATAAGGAGAGAGATACACATTCTTTCTGTTCTGGCTTTTTCATCTGCCCCTATCTGGTGCGGCGACCATAGCGCGCAAATTCGTCTGGCCTCTGCGAGCCCCGAAAGTCGACCCTTCTCATCCGGTGTCTAGTTTTCAACTCTACTAACTGACTTTTTCAAAATCCTCCAACTCCTTCGCGCGCTTCCGGTGCGTGATGTCACCCGCACTCTGTAGCCCTGTTTCCCATCTGGGCTATGGTGACATCTCTGAGTGACACGTCCGCTCCCCACGTGAGCGCGAACGCCTGCGTTGCACCTAAGTAACCCATGCACTGAGCTGAAAGGTTCTCAGGCTAACAAAACCCAAAGATATAAAACGAAATCCTTTGGCCATTATATTACAAAATGAGTTTACAATTGATATATATTTGATATGTATGTATAATTAGGGTTTGCTTTGAATAACCTAAAATAGTTGCTATGCCATAAAACCCAATCAAAACCTTTTTTTTTTACACGACTGCTAATTTTGTTCTGATTTGGCCATTTACTCCAAAAATATATTATTCTATTAGCAAAAACATCCATTTAGTTGTAGACTTTTTTAATCTATCATCATTGTAAATTTCTCTGTTCCTGGAAAAATATTGAAAACGTGTCCACCATGATTATAAATTCCATTAATTATTTTGACAATTTTAATTAAATTATCTATCATTCCTCTTCCTGATTTCTCTTATCTTTCCTCATAAGAGTAATATCTTACTCATTTATTATTTGAATCACTTTCCTTTTTATGCTGTCCAATATCAATTTTACACATCAATTTTCATGTCTCGACACTGCAGCATAGGCTTGACAACAACATTCCATAAAATATTTTATTAGGGTTTTTCTATATTTTTAAAAGAACATTTGCTTCTTTTGAAATTAAATGTCTTACTATCCATCCAATGATTACATTTACCCAAGATGCAATAGACAAAATGTAATTGTCAACTTTAAATGTATCATCAAATACGACTCCTTGACTGCATTCTAATTCATTGCTTTTGTTTTCCCAAAGATCTAACAAGAACGTAAGCCAGAATTAATAGTTCCTTCCGTTGGTTATTTTTCACCATGTAATGTTTGGTTTCCTTACAGGAATTCAGACACAATTTAAAATACTCTTAAAAAAACATTAAATTTCGTTGTTGTGTGAATTTTTCACTTTCCTTTTCAGTTAATCACGATAAGAGGAATTATGTGTAAATTTCCTTAGATAATTTACAAGGTAATAAAAGACTAAAAAAAGTTTTAAAAAAAAAGAGATTTGAATGCAGATTTTAACAGTTCAACTAAAAGTGAATTAATATTTCTTTAAGTATTCATATTTTCAAAAAATTCATATTTTCTTTATGTCTAAAATAATTGTAATCACAATATTTCGACATTTTTTCTATGGTTTTCGTCAGGTGCACTGTCTATATGATTAGAAAAGCTCCTTAATCCATAGTGGAAAGCAAAATTATGGTAAACAGAAAACTCTGACATCATTTAGGTTGCAATCCTCCAGACGCCCGTTATTCTATTTTTTTAATCATGCATGCAGCTTATTGAAACCTTTTACATGGAGATGTTTTCAGATTTCTTTTTTTATCTTTTGTTATATTCTACTGCACATTAGAAGAGCGAAGGAAACACGGTTAAAGACAAAACATTGTCTGCTATTCTTTAACTTTAAATTGGGAAATTTTGAATAGAAAAAAGAAAAAATTAGGAATCAGAAGAAAATGGTGTATAATGTCTAAATCACGATTTGATTTCCTTCACAGCATGAGGAAATAGACAAATATAGATCCACTACAGAATACACTTGTTCCAAAATGCGTACACCCCTTATATATATATATATATATATATATATATATATATATATATATATATATATATTGAAGAAAGTAGAAAAACAAAATAAACCAAATTAGATCAATTTATTTTGATGTAAAGCCAACGTTAAACGTTTCGGTTTAAATATAACATTCATCAGGATTCTTGTCAAGATGACAGGAGCAAATAAAATTTATATAACGAAAAAGATAAAAAAAAGATGCATTTAGCGTTCTTAATTTAAAAGTATTAAGTACGTGTTTGGCACGTGCTCTGATGTTTAAAAACGTTAGATTTTTTTAAGAAGCCAGAAAATTTCTCTTGGTTTTATAGAAATATGTTGAGATAGGTAAGTTCTTATATTTACACATCGTTTTGAAGTCATCCATGTTAAGTGTCGTGTGGGAATGTATTCGGTATTTGTTTTTTTTTTTTTTCCGAAAGAACATTATGGAAGTAAATATGGATCTGAATCCGACAGTATGAAGAAAGTTGGAAAACAGAATAATCCAAATTGGATGAATATATATATATATATATATATATATATATATATATATATATATATGCACGTGGGTCATTCGACGAATAAATTGAATCTTGTCTAACGAGTGGGCCATTGAAAGCACTGTTTGTAGTTCCACCTTCTCCAAGGAAATCAATTGTGAAGCCCTATTCATATCCCGGAAGAGTGTCAGCATGACCTTTTTTTCTGACCACTGCACACTGAAAGATTTTTTTAGCAGAGTCAGTGTGTTTTCACTTCATGGACTGTCACCTTAACTCAGGTTTATATCCGTAAACAAATCTTTTTGGAGGGTAGAATAATTTTTGCTATTAAGCAATTTTTAAAAAAATACAGGGTTTATATTTACGGCGGCAAAAATTCTGATACAAACATTATTCTGATTTTGCATTAAAAAATGCCCATATGTTTTTTAATGACTCACACACTGGCTTTTCGTCTAGATTTTATTCTATGTTCCCACAGAGATGACGACTTTCCTGAAGAGCTAACACTGGTTTGAATATATATATAAGACTCTATAACAGAACGTCCCTTATGAGTTCGTCTGTACTTCTCCAATACGTTTTTGTGTGTTCTTCGTTTTACTTGAATAATTTTAATGAAAAACATAGTTGGTCTACAGCTGCTATTTTCGGGGGATTTACTTCCAGGGATTTTTCAAAATCGTTCATAGGATACTTTTGTTCTAACCAACTAACATATTTATCGATGCAATTCGTTAGAGTCCAGAATGTGCAACCAGACAGTAGTACAGACACAATTACTGCTTGGAAGTCATCATCATCATCATCATGTTGTGCCATCGGCACGGATAACCTTGACCCGCTCCGGCCACACTTCTCTATCGTCCATTGCTTCTTGTAGGTTTTCAAGGCTATATCCTGTGTCGGCACAGAGCAGTTTTTTATAGGATCTAGCTGGTCGTCCTGCCTTTGCTCGTCCATGTGAAGGGGGCCTACCAGAGTACGCCACTTATGAGTTCGTCCCCACTTCTCCAGTTGGGTCTTGCATGTCTGGTTCGTCTAACTTTGATAGTTTTCGTGATGGGTTGTTAGAGCCATACAGCTGCTGCTTTGTGGGATGCTGCCTCCAGGATTTGTTCAATATTGCTCGCAGCCTTCTTGTGTAATAACCGTCAACCTTTTTCTCCATACATTTAGTTAGCGTCAATGTAGAGCATCCATACAAAATATCGACACGACTGCAGCTTGGAAGAAACTGCATTTCATATTATCGATAAGGTCTGACTTCAATATGACCGATAGTCTATCGATAGCTGTCCATGCCTTTGTTGGTCGCGTGTAGATATCTGTCTTGATTGGTGAGACACTTGGAAGTAATCACATTTTATTTTATCAATGGGATCATATTACCCCCTGATCGATAACCTGACAATAGAAGTTCATGTCTTCTCTTTGTTTGCGTTGATATCGCTTCAGTAGATGAGATACTGCTGCCAAGGTATGTGAGTTGGTCACCAACTTTCAGTGAAGATGTTTTTTTCTTGTTTAAAACAAATTAACAATGTTTTATCTGCGTATATATATATGTATATATATATATATATATATATATATATATATATATATATATATCATTATCATATCGTGCCACAGGCACTGATATCCCTGACCCTCTTTCGTCACTTCTTCCTATCGTTTATCGCCTCTGGCAAGTCTCCCGGTCTCCATCCCGTATCCTCACATAGCTGCTGTATGTATGTTCGAGCTGGTCCTCCTGCTTTTGCTTGGCCATATGTGGGGGTCCATAGGAGTACATCACTTATGAGCTCGTCCCTGCTTCTCCAGCAGTGTCCTGCATGTCTGGTTCGTCTGACCCTGATTCAAATATTGCTATTTGAGACTAAAATTTCTATTCGATATTAATCATTTCTTTGCACAAAGTGAAGTTGTTACAAGTATTGTGATTGAACACAATTCATTCATTTGCACTGTCTAATGGTTCCAAGTATTGCTATGTATCATTAACAATTCAAGTTGACAGTCAATTGTTTACATACAGTTAAATAAAGAATAAGTTATATTGCTAATTATTCAATTTAGCATAAATCATTTGAATAGGCCAAAGAGAAATGTTTGACATTTAAACAGTGTGCAACACAGTTTAAATGTGAAACTGTTCAATTGCACACATAGATAGGGCCTTATCAGGAGCTACCATTCCTGGCCAGAGTTGACCTAGGAGCAATGAAAATAAAGGAGCACTCCACATTCCCAAAGACTGAAGCATCACTATCAGATGGTTTAGAGTCATATACAGGATATTCGTTATGGGAGAGATGCAGTCGGTGTATTCAAAAACCCTAGACAACTGGGGTGAAAAAATGTATTCTTAACAGTAGGAGAGAGAAAACGATTTAAAAGGAATTGTGTCTAGATAGTTCAAATTTAGCGAGGCAAATCAAATATAATCGTCTGCCATCTCAAAGAAATTTTAAAAAGGGTGCGTTCCAAACAAATGCGGAGTTTGGTGAGTAAATAAAAAAGTACAGATTCTTGAAACTAATTTTACACAAAATGCAACATTATTTACGATGGAAATCATTTGATTTGGCATATATACGCGGTGCATTCAATACGGTTCCAGACTTTGTTTCTACAGGCATTTAAAATTGTCGTAGACTCTTGAAAGTTCAGTATGTTATTGCTATTTATCTTATAAGATGACTGACCAATTTTTATGATTTCACGTTCAAATGAACAGCAACAGACGGAATTGGAATACACCCTACTAAAGCCTTATTATCAAAGCTGGTGAATTTCAAAATGCAATCTGACGTGAGGACACTTTAGAAGAACGATATGCAATAAAATTATGTTTTTAAACTTGGAAAAAAATGCCACAGAAACGTATGGAATGCTTAAGACTACTTTTCGACGATCTTGCAGGAAATGAGCATCAGTTTTTGAGGGGCATAAGATATTCAAGGAAGACAGGGAGTCTGTGAGGGATAATGAGAGGTGTGGGAGGAGTAAGGAAGTCAGAACACCAGAGTTGATAAGCCAAAGGGTTAGGGTTAGGGTTACTATAGTGAGGTTTTAAGGGAGATCAGGAAGAGATTCCTTGGGAAGAGGCCAGAACACTTCAAATCGGGTCAGTGGCATTTCCACCTGGACAATACACCAGTCCACAACTCCATCATTGTCCCAGTCTATATGACCAACATGGGTATCAAGACAGTTCCTTATCCTCTCTATAGTCCAGACCTTGCTCCCTGTGACTTTTGGTTATTCCCTAAGCTCAGAGGCTGTCGTTATGAAACAATTGAGGAGATGAAAGAGGGTGTGACGAAGGTCATTGATACGCTTACACAAGAGGACTTCCATGGGCCTTACAGAAATTGCAGCCGGAGGAGATTACTTTGAAGGGGACTCGATTTTCATGTGTGTACTATCGATAAAAGTGCCCATACGAAAAAGGTCTGGAAACTTATTTAATGATCCTCGTAAGTTAGTAAAGTTGGTGACTGTAGTCGAGGGCGACCCGAGGGCTCCCTCTTAAAATCCTATACATCGACGAACTAGTATTGGCTCAGCAGCAAGGGCCCACATATAACAGATGTCTGCAGACACTGGATGATGTCAAATGCCAGGAGCAGTGAATGTTAGGTACAGATGATAAGTGAGTAAGAGAGTCAGGATACTTCATTCTATTACACGACTTGATGATGATGATGATGATTATGATGATGATGATGGAAGATAAGATTATCTAAGGATTAATTAAATTAGTTATTAGGATATGTTAATGTAAAATATTGAGTTGTTTAGAAGAAATTCAAAATTTTAAACAATATTACTATATATCTATATGTGTGTGTATGTGTGTGTGTGAGTTAACCAACCTACAGCACGAGCAGGATGTGACACAAGCTCAGTACTTTAGTGGAGCTTAACAGGTTTGTATTCAGTGTTTTTCTTCTCCTAGGTCGGTTGTCATATTATGATTACAGAAACCAGTTTGCCTTACAATTTACTCATAACCGAAGGGATGAAATTTGGATTTGTAGCTTTTGCCAGGCGTATTTGGGCAATAGGAATAGCAAACAACCTCTTCCGATTTTGGGGCTCGTATCGCCTTCCCCATTTCCAACGATGGCAACCATGATAACATGAGATCTAAATTACCCAAAGACTAAAACTCGAGACTCGAGATTGTTTAGAGCCATACCCAAGATACTTACTCGTAAGGGTTTTACTATTCTGCAGGGGTGCAGCAGTCGTATTATAAGGCCAAATGACCGAGCAGAAGAGAAATATAAAAACTTCTTGTGTTACTCACTTACTTCATTTTGCACCATAGCCATATAAATGAATGTGCAAAATGTACATGGGGCGTTCATTACATATATACATAGAACATAGGAATCTCGAAATTCGAAAAACACTTGACGACTTCTTTGTTCAGGTACGAAACATTTTATTACCTTCGAGTTTAAAGGTTCTTCGACATAAGGAGAGAGGCACAATCTTTCTATACTGTTTTTTTCATCTCCCCACCCCCAAAACACGTGGGGCACCAGCGCAAGGCCCCCGCGAGAAAGCGAAAGTCGACCGTCTCGTTCGGTGTCTCGTTCTCAACTAACTGACTTTTTCAAAATCTCCCCGAATCCTCCGCGTTCTTCCGGTGTGTGACGTCACCCGCACTCCGTAACCCCTCTTCCAATATGGGCTATTGTGACATCTCTGAGTGACACGTCCACTCCGCCCGCGTGCGCGTGAACACCTGTGTTAATGTTGCACCTAACTAACCCATGTGCTGGCCGAAAGGTTTTCAGCCTAACTAAACCCAAAGGCATAAACCGTAATTCCTCGGCCATTATGTTACAATTTGACAATCAGGAAACTGATGGGAATTACAATTCAGCAATCCTTGATGTGATCGTAATATTGCCATTCGTGCTTCGAGATCCCTTTTTTTTGTACCAATTGATCATAGCCTAGGGCAGCATTGGATACAATTAAATAAAGATAATCTTTGACAAATTAGGTTCTTTTGATCATTTTCAAAAAATATAAGTTTTGGCAATGCAGTCTTCTATATATTCAACAAAACGCAGGTGACAAGGCAAACATTTACATTTTCATATGTGTTGTTAGAAAGTATGGTGATAATATCGTAAACCCCATTTAATTCTGCTCACATTCTGAACCCACCTGGTGGGCAATGGGTGATATTTTAAATCCCAGAGTCACCTCGAGGTTACTGCTTGCTTTTAAAAGAGTAGATCACCAGCTGCGCAAGTTGGACCTGCTTGCATAAAATGTTATCTTTAGAAATATGTTTAGATACCTTCAGGCAAGTATCAAAGAGAAAATATATTCATGGATCTTGTGAGTTAGAAACTAAAAAATATCTATGATTGGGATGAAAGCAGAATATTCAATAAAAATGCGCTTCAGGAACACTATCACGCGCACAAATACACACACACACACACACACACACATATATATATATATATATATATATATATATATAAATATGACATTCATTCAAAAAGTTCTCTCACCCAGAGACAATGTATAAATATGAGGAAAATATTCCTCTTGAGGGGATGATTTTTTTGGGATTATTGGTCTACGCTAAACATTTCAGTTTTCCAAAACGTTTATCAAGGAGTGTAAATTTTTATACATTATATACACCCCGATTAGGTTAAAAAACGGTCATCTTTGGTGTTGGCAAATAATTCAATAAATAAAATTATCCTTTGAATAATTTGTTCATTTTTATACTGTCGTATTTTTTCCTCTTTTCCCATAAATATATATATATATATATATATATATATATATATTCCACTACAGTTTTAAATAGACGTTTTAAATGGTACAACAACAAATAGACATTTGCACCATCACGATACTCAGAAGACTCTTGTTACATCACGGCACCACGTAGACATTCGTGCGACTAAGGTTCTAACAGGTTAATGAGTGTAGTCTCTTCCCCTTAAGTTTCAGTTGGACCCCTGTTGTAACCTTACCATTAGAGAAAGGACGAACAAATAAAACACTGTCTATTTTTTCGTCTGATCCGATGTTTATTTGCAACCATCCTCTCCAGGTGGTCACTGACAAGAAAGAATAAGCTAACTGCTTTTGAGAAATACACTGTCGTGCAGAAGAGAGAAAGCAGACACAGACACAGACATAGACCTTGTTATTTTCTTTCTCGTTTTCTGTTGCATTTCTCCGGGTACTCTGGTTGCTTTTTCCGAACCCTTCGGCCTCACCGTGGAGCTTAGCAAAAATAAGTGCCGTAATTTTTGGTTCGTGTTCGTATACAACTTAATTTTTATAGTTTTCCATCCCACGTCCCCTTAAACGGCTCCCTCGTTTAAGTTTTTTCCACTCAATCATAACCAGTCACCAATTTGCGGCAGATACATTTCTATTTTTACCCGAGTGTCAGCTGTTATCCCGATCTAGACTTAAGGACCCCGTTCACTTCGCTATTCGTTTCTCGAATATCATCTCTCTCTCTCTCTCTCTCTATATATATATATATTTATAAATCAATCTATCTATATCTCCAACTGCTTCGAATTTCTCATATATGTCCCTTCTTTTTCTATCGGCCTGCGTTCGATCTCTAAATCCAGCTTAAAAACAACTGATATTAAACAATTGATATTAAAACAATTAACTGGTGTCCCTAATTATTTTGCAATTTCCCCATTATACCTAAAGAAATTTTTCTATGAAAACATTTTCAAATCCATTTAACAATACTGGATGGCCTTGATCTGTATTTCAAATATTATGACCCAATTTTCTATCTTTGCGCGACGACCACAAGAATAGACTGAAAACAAAAAGAAGCAAAAAAATGACAATGCAACACATTTAGTTTTTCCAAATTCATTAATGTACGATATTTCTGTCCTTGCTACGTGCTTTTTCTCTTTCTTTTTCCTTTTTTTTTTCGTTTCTAAAATCAATATCCTTTTCTCTTTCTTTCCTTTTATTTTGTCCATTTTTTTCTCTTTTGACCCAATGTCATTCATACTTCACTTACTATCATTATTTTTTATTTTCCTTTTTTTTTTTCATGCTCGTAAATTAGTTCTTCTCACCTTTCTTTCTTTTTTTCTTTTTTTTTCTTTATCTCTTTCCGTATGCTCTTTTCTCTTCCTTTCTCTTAAGCTCACATATTCTCGTTCCACAGCTTGGCAATTAACACCAACAGCCATCCCAATTGAACTAAGCGTATCTAAAATAATATATTTTTTAAAAATTTTCTTCAAGACACCTCAATCGGCTCAAATATCAGCAAGATATTCTGGGACCTTTCCTTATCGTCACTAGGATCTTTTCCCCCCGAAAACCTTTTGTTGACATCATTGCCTATGTACAAATCCAAGACATGAAGGAAGACCGAAAAACCCGAAAAAATCACTCAAAGTTGAACCCCTCTCCTCAAAAAAAATCCCTATCCTCGAAACAAGCGGAAAAGGCTCCATTGCATTTTATCTTTACTCCGTCAAAACTTGTAAAATGCAGGCTTCCAAATCATTACGAAAAACCAATGTCTTGCCCAATTTCATTGGGACACTTTCCAAAATCTGGAACGCTTCTCGTAGAACGGTCAGGCCCTCAATTTTATTACTTTTCAGTCTATTTTCTTCACATTTCTTTTATCCTTTCTTTTTTTTTTCGTTTTAAAAGATTAATCCAGCTCAGAATGAAGTTATGCAAATAAAACGTTGTCTTGCATACCTTCACTCCTTCAATTGGGCGATAGCTACGGAAAAATAAACAAACATATTCCTAATTTTTATACTTCTTCTTCTTCTTCTTCTTCTTCTTCTTCTTCTTCTTCTTCTTCTTCTTCAGCTTTATTTCATGGTCTTTCACTGGAGTGCGAGTGACTGCAAGTCTCCACAAATATCCAGAACTCTTCTCAGTATCGAGGCCGATCTAAATAATGCGGCAGTTTTGATGGTCTCGATTCATCCTCGATATCCGACTCTTCTAGTTCTTTCCAATCTTTTAAATACCATTTTAAAAACGCCAATTACAATTAGTATCACCATTACTCTCACGTTCTACAACTTCTTTTGGTTCTCTAATGAGATCAAAATACTTTTCTCTCAGTTTTCGTTTTCTTCGATTATCATTCCGTGTTTCGCCGGGACATCCAACTACACTATGCGACCGTGTTATTTTTTGTCAATTGTCAGTAGGTCTGGTCTTTTCGTCGGGATTAGGTGATCTGTTTTTATCTCAATGTCCCAGATAATTTTATGCATCTCATTCTCTTGGACAGATTTTTGTTTCACGTGCTCCATTTGGTTGTATTGGTTGTATTGTTAAATTCATATTTCTAGCACAATTTCCAGTGGATTGCCTGCCTCACCGAGTGGAATCTAGTTTTATACTCCCTTTGCGCTAAATTGCCAAATTATGTGATTAATCTTTTTTTCTCAATCACCTCAGGATATACACAGACCATTCAGTTGAGTATAATCAATTTTCGCTTTAACATGATAGATTTTTTCTTCTCTGAGAGTTTCTTACACCAGCATTTGCCGATAGGTTTCGCTTGAGTTTGGGTGATAGCAACTCTCCCAACATCTTCAGGACTCGTCTCCGGCCGATCTTAATAATGTTGTAGTGTGGATGGTCACTACTTCTCTGATTTCTAAGTACTTGCAGTCCATTTATAAAATCTTTGAGGGTTGTTGTACGCACATCATTTACAATTGTTATCACCGTCACCCTCATGTTCCATATATTTTTTAGTTTTCAAGCAAGGTATATCTGTCTCTGCCTCCCAACAGACAGGACTTGACACAAGGTCAATGACTCGAAGGTCAATTATAGTGGGGGTTTAGGGGAAGGGAAGGTTAGGAACGAGCTGAGACTCGAGCCCTGCTGGACTATACTGCTCATCGGTCTACTTAGTGTAATGTGGGCCTGACGGGTCTAGCTGGACATGGACCCAAATCTTGTACCTGGCAGGCATGCCTAATTATAGCTTAAAATGGACTGCAAGGCCCAGTGCGATACAAGGGTTTTTAGTTTTCAAGCAAAGTCAAAGTTCTCGTCTCTTTTCTCGCTTTCTTTTATTTTCACTCGGTGGTTCGCCGTGATGGCAAACACCGCTATTTACCTGGTTCTCTCTTTTTTTTTCCCCAGAGAAGTTTGTGCGTCTCTATTCTCCAGGACAGATTATATGTTGTGTATATACCACTTGTTCGTATGGGCAAATTTATGTTCATCAACTTCTCAACCCAGTCATGTTTAATCTTATACTCTTTCTGTGCTAACTTGACGCATTCCCAAAATATGCGATTAACAATGTCGTCTCCATCACCGCATAACCTACAATTGCAATTTTATTGCATCTTATTTCCTTTTTGCTTTAACATATTAGCTGTATAGTATTGTTTTGTGCTGCTATTAAAAGAGATTCAGTTTTTCTCTTAAGGTTTCCCTTTCGTAGCCATGTCTAAATCAACTCGTGTGAGATTACGCTTGATCCTATTTACCAACCCCTCCGCTTGGGCAGGATATGACACAAGGTCGATTTTAGCAGGTTTGAATTCAGATTTTTCCTTCTCCTAGACTAGTTGCCTCACCAAGGCTGAAGAACCTAGTCTGTCCTACTATTTACCCATAGCTGGAGGGAGAATAATTGGATTCATACCTTTCCCAAGGGTATTAGTGCTACGTGAAATGCAGTCAGTCTCGTCCAGGATTTGAACTCATGTCGCCGTGTCCATTTCCAACGACGATAACCATTACACCACGGGCACCTCCAAAAGATTACGCTTGATTGTCGCCAGAAATATCCACACAGTTGTTGTTTTTTCTGCACATTTCTGTTTCCTAGTTTTTATTGTTCTGTTGATCATTATGTTTTTTCTGCTGTTTTTGCTTGCTGTAATTTGTCTTTCTTTACTCTTTTAAATCTAGTCTTCGAGTTGTCGTAACGATGCATCTACGCTATCTTGTATGCTGTTGAGTCCTCTTCCTCATTCTTTTCTTGACACATATCGTCGGTCTATGTCATTTCTCGGAAAGTTTTCTTGATTTCTGCTCCATTCATTTCTTTCCTCGTTCGTCAAAAATGGTCCTGAGTAGCTTACAAGGAGGAAAGACCAGTTGTTTACTCTATTGATTAGATTCTTGCAATTGTGTTTGGTTTTGTATAGGGTTCCCTTTCGCCTGAGATGTAAATTTAAATTTTTTTTTTTACTTCATCTACGTTTATTTAATGACATTTTCTGTGATGATAGTGAGCTGGATAAGTGTGAGGAACCTTTTCATAGAAGAAGCAAGAGCCTTAGGGTGGCTTGACTTTTTTCACGATTGCATTTTCTGTGATGATAGTGAGCTGGATAAGTGTGAGGAACCTTTTCATAGAAGAAGCAAGAGCCTTAGGGTGGCTTGACTTTTTTCACGATTGCATTTTCTGTGATGATAGTGAGCTGGATAAGTGTGAGGAACCTTTTCATAGAAGAAGCAAGAGCCTTAGGGTGGCTTGACTTTTTTCACGATTGCAGAACGGATGGCAGGCAAGGCACATCACACATGGTGGTGAACCCGATAATGGCTGTGCGCATGAAAAGGAGAACATACAACTAAGTTTGCGCTAATTATGGTCAACTCAAAATACACAAGTAAAGTAAGTAAGTAGAGCTGGCTACCGTAGTCGAGGGCTACCCCAAAGATCTCTTTTCAATAGCTACTACACCGAGGTGTAAGGAAGGGCGCGACTCCTTTTCCTTGATTGCTTTACTTGAAACGTATCTTATAATGCTGAGTGTTGAGCAAGGATTATGAAGTACCACTTTTTGAATCTTTGGTATGACTCAACCTGAAATTGAACCACGGTCTCCCGGGCCATTGGCGAACACTCTCCCACTAAGCCAATTTTGATTGCGTCCGTCATTCCTTGAGGCGTAGAGGAGTTTGAATCACGCGTTGCAAAAGCAGAAGCAGAAGAAAGAGATTTCGATACCAACCAGCAAGACAAGCTATTTTTGCGCCATGGCTTTCAACCCAAAGTTGATACCATTGTAAGGTGAGACACATGAGAAAGATCCGAGGCAGTAGGAGATATATATATATATATATAGAGAGAGAGAAAGAGAGAGAGAGAGAGAGAGAGAGGCACGATAGTAATGAATAAACGAATAGGAAAATAAATAAGAGTCATTTAGTCTCGGTCGGGATAGCAACTGACACTTAGAAGTGATTCAGGACAGTGCTGGAAAGGTTCGAATTGGCAGATTCAATATGTCAGTTGAGCGTATTGTCTGTGATCCTGATACGTCAATCGGGTGGCACATAAGCAGTGTACCAACAATTGAGTGGAGGTGCCCGTGGTGTTGTCGTTATCGCCGTAGGAAATGAACGCGGCGATACGAGTTCAAATCCTGGACGAGACCGATTGCATTTCACATTGCACTAATACCCTTGGGAAAGGTATGAATCCAATTATTGTCCCTCCAGCTATGGGTAAATAGTAGGACAGACTAGGTTCTTCAGCCTTGGTGAGGCAACTAGTCTAGGAGAAGGAAAACTCTGAATTCAAACCTGTTAAACTCCGCTTAAAATTGACCTGCCCGAGCGGAGGGGTTGGTAAATAGTACCAACAATTGAGTGAGAAGAAGCGTATTGATTTTATCTGCGTGAAAAAAAAAAACGCTGAATACGGCATTCGCCCTTGACCCCTTCACCGCGTGGAAACAATTTGCCGTGTGTCACAATTCAGCCAAAATTCGGCGCGTCGCAATTCAGCGAAAAAGACCTCGACGTTTCTCCTGGCTTACGATCGAGGTCTTTGTGGCTGAATTGCGCAGACTTGCGATTCTCCTTGGAAGTATATCAGAAGAAGGCCTACAATGTGCGTTCGTTGTCGGGTTGCCTGAACATACGGAATAGACTTGGATCTACCACAAGTGCTGGTAAGAGCCGGGGCAATACAGAAGAATTTCACCGGCAGTGTGAAGCAGGCGGAAATGGCCAAACAGCCACTGTGTTGCACGCAGAAGGAAATTGATACACAGAGAAGGTGCCACGAGTGTTATGTACCCAATCACTGAACGTGTGACTGTCTCCTGCGCAGTGAAACTTCCAGAAGTACGGATGCCAAGCTCCGATAAACCATCACATGCTATCGATGACAGCGGCAGGAACACATTGCCCGGGACTTTCATGGAAAGATGAGAATTTAGCGCCAGTCTCTTCCCCAAAGTACGTGTAAATGGCGCTCTGCCTGTGAGGACTATCCAAATCGATGGAATATCACCCATTGCATGCACACAATGCTTTCGGGAAAGGAAGTAAAAGGAAGCACACGTGCTTACGGTGGGTGGAAGCACACTTAAGAGCTGGGGATAGGGAGTTGACGTTGAAGTTTTGAATTGCCGTTGAAGTTTTGATTGCAGATCGAAAATTGCTTGGATTTGATTTGTTGCTTGATCTGGACGCAATCAAACTGATTGTCTCGACTTAGTAGTTCCATTCCGTCAGTTAGATGTCATTTGCCACTTTTCATTACTCACATGGCATATTTTTCTATAACAAATTCGATTCCTAAGATTAGAACGCTCGGAGAAAAGGAAACCTACAAATACATGGGCATCTTGGAGGCTGACACTATTAAACAAGTGGAGATGACAGATAAAACTAAGAAAGAATATCTCAGAAGATCTGAAAAATTACTCTGGACAAAACTATCTTGTAGTAAACCTTATTAAAGGAATAAATACCTAGGCTGTTCTCATCCGAGAGACGACGTAGACTGACTATATGTATCTAGAAAACAGGGAGGAAGATGACTTACCAGCATCGGAGACAGTGTTGACTCATCGATACAACAGTTTGAAGATTACATAGAAAAACACGAACGAGGACTGATTACAGCCATCAGAAACGATACCGACAACACGATAGACTATTGAATGACGATAACTAGGAAGGAAAAATGGGGAAAAAAAACAACTCTATGGCCGCTTTAAACGAGTAATAAACACCATCTCACTCGAAAAACCTGGACCTGTGTAAGAAACAGAAACTTTAAGAGAGAAACGGAACCTCTCCTAATATCAGCACAGGACAACACCATAAGAATCAATCGTTTCAAAGCAAAAATAGACAAGACTCAACAAAATAGCAAATGTACACAATGCAGTGACAGAGACAAAACGATCAATCACATAATAAGCGAATGCAGCAAATTAGCATAGAAGGATTATAAGGCGAGACATGACTGGGTCGGCGAGGTGATCCACTGGGAAATGTACAAGAAATTTAAATTTGACCACACTATCAAATAGTAAAAGTACAGCTCAGCAATTCTCCAAGAAAGTGACACACATAAACTTCTATAGGACTTTGGCATACACACGGATCACCTAATCTCGCCCAAAGGACCAAACCTTATAATAATCCACAAAAAAGAGAATTTGCAAAATTGTTGATTTTTCTGTCCCACCTGACCACAGAATAAAACTGAAAGAATGTGAAAAGAAGGATAAGTACTTCGGCCTTGCTTGACAATTGAAAAAGCTTTGGAACATGAAAGTGACAATTGTACCAATTATGATTGTTGCTTTTGGCACAATAACTAAAGGATTATTAAAAGGCCTGGAGGATTTGGAAGTTAGCGAACGGGTAGAGACTGTCCAAATGACAGCATTACTGAGAAAAGTCCTGAAAACTTGAGGAGACTTGCTGTCACTCACGCTCCAGGGAAAAACCATCAGCTAATACTGATATGAAAAACTCTAATGGTCTCTTAACGATAATAATAATAATAATAATAATAATAATAATAATAATAATAATAATTGTTACTCCTTGAGAATTTTTCACATCCGAGTTAGCTGATGGTCTTTCACTGGAGTCTATGTGGCAGCAAGTCCCCTCAAGTCTATAGGACTCTTCACAGGATTCTGGCTGATATCAGTAATGCAGTTGTTTGGATGATCACCATTCGTCCTTTTATTTCCAAACCCCCATTCCCTCTAATAATCCTTTGGTTTCTGTACCAAGAGCACCAATTGTATTCGGTATAAACTTCACTTGAATGTTCCACAGTTTTTTCAGTTCCCTTGTAAGGTCGAGCTATTTATTCTTCTTTTCACTTTATTTCAATTTTACACCGTGGTCAGCCGAAAGAGCAAAGTCCACTATTTTGCAAGTTTGCTTCTTTTTTTTTGTTAGTGTTTATTCTGGATTGTTAGGTTGTGCGTTGCTTGATTGTGTGGCGTTTCCATTTTCCGAAGTTGGCAGTTCATATCTGTTACGCTGTTTTTGTTTAATAATTCTTGATTCGTCTGGTACTGTATTATTATTTTGATCATTATTTTTTTTTTAAACGTATTTCTAGTATTTCAAGGTCAGAAAACCAACCACTCTTTATTATTGTTGTAATTTGGTCGGAATGTCTTTGGCTTTCCTTAAAACTAGTACATTCTTGCCAGGTCTTGCCATTCTTTTCCTATATCCTTTTTGGGATGGGTTGCTCCTAAAATAGCAGTGTAGTGCAAGTTGATTGTCTTCCCTAGTCAATGTTTTGTGTTTACGTCTCTGATCGTTGTGATGCCTTAAGTCGTCATTTGTGAACCTGAAAAAAGAACAGCGAAAATTCGCAGGATAATGACTGGGTCTGACATGTTGGCAATCAGGAGAGCACCTGCCGATCATAACACCCAAACCAGGTTGCCTGGGTCCCACGTTGTGTAATATTGTGATTCGACATTTTTATCATGGGTGGTAAATTGTAGCTATACCAGACGCAGAGGTTGTTTATTATATGCGCGCCTGACACAGAATTGACCGGGAACATTCATAGTGACTGTTTATGAACAGCAGGTCTAAAACACACACACACACACACACCCTAAGTTTTTAACTTCAATAAAGTCCGTTGTCCTGCTATTTTATACCTTACTTCTCGGACTAACACTCTGAGCTCGTTTCAGGTTTTCCTGTTTCACTTTTATAGTTTATGTTTCCTGTCTTATTTTTAGACTTTATTTCCGATGAGGCTGGTCACATTTTACTAGATAATAGGCTTCTGATTACTTTCCGGTTGAATTGAGGGCGGTAACTGTACTTTCTTGGCTCTTTTAGACTATCATGTGCGTATTTTTCATCGATTGGGAGAAGTCATCAGCCACTCAGAGATTAGCCCGGTAAATTTAAACAAATCTTTCGTGATTTCAAAATAGTAAATTAAAATTTTTTTTTTTTTACTTCATCTACGTTTATTTAATGACATTTTCTGTGATGATAGTGAGCTGAAAATATTTGTGGGAATTAAGAGACTCTTAATTTAAAAACACACTAGTTCACCAAAAGATTTTACAAGTAACAGAAAATCAATAGTTTTTATATTAGAAACATTTTACAGATGCAATTTTCTTCGAACACCACATAGCGAAAATTCGTTTAGCTGTCCTAACGGTTTGATTCATGCCATCTAAATAGCGGGCGAAGGGAATCGTTTTTTTATATATATTTTCTAAAAATTAAACATCTCATGATTTTAGAATATTTCATTCTAAAGTTTGCTTTTCTTTTTCGTTTTCATTCTCCTCAATTCTAAAACACTCCCTTCATGGTGCAAATGCCTAATTTTAGAGCGGTAAATTTAAACAAATCTTTCGTGATATCGAAATAATTTAGCTGAAAATGATTTTGAGAATTAAGACTTTTCATTAAAAATACAATAGTTCACCAAAAGATTTTACAAGTAAAGGAAAATCAATACTTTTTAAAATTAGAAACATTTTACTGACCCGATTTTTACTGAACACCCCATAGTGAAGATTCGTTTGGCATCCTTAACAAATCGATTTCTGTCATTTAACTATTGAGCGAAGGGATTTTTAAAATATATTTCCTAAGAATTAGACGTCACATGATTTTAAAGAATTTTCCATTCTAAAGTTTTTTTTTCTTTTTTCTTTTTTCTTTTTCATTCTCCTAAATTCTAAAACACTCCCTTCATAGTGCTAATGCAGAAGTTTAGCCCGGTACATTTAAACAAATCTTTCGTGACTTCGAAATAGTTTAGCTGAAAATAATTTTGGGAATTAAAAGACTCTTCATTTAAAAAAAAAACAAACACTAATTCACCAAAACATTTTACAAGTAACGAAAAATGAATATTTTTTTAAAATTAGAGACATTTTACTGACCCGGTTTTCTCCAAATACCACATAGCTAAGATTCGTTTAGCTGCCCTAACGGTTCGATTCCTGTCATCTGATTCGTGGGTGAAGGAATTTTTTTATTTGATTCCTTGCAAATTTTTCACCAGTTTTCACTCGTGGTCTTTCCCTGGTGTCTGAATGACAGAAAGTCTTAAATATACTTTCTAATATTAACATTTATCTTAGCAATGGTCTACATCATCTCAATTCTTCTTTTAATCTCCGACACCCCTCTTTTCCTCAGCATTTAGCGATTTTTCTAAGTTCCTTAACTACAACTGGTTTTTCAGTCACTCTGATCTTCCACTCCATTTTTATTCCCTGTCGAGGTTCAAGTGTTTTTCTATCTATTCACTTTCTTTCATTTACCTTTTGTGACCTGCTTGAATAGCAATAACCACCAGACAGCAAGATCTTTTTTCATTACTAAATATAGTCTTCTGGTCAGGTGATCCATGTGTACATGAGAGAATTATATCGGTTTTATTTTCATGGACAGATTCTGGTTTGTGCATATACCATTTGTTAGTCTGGTTGAATTTTATTCTCTTGCAAAATTCCCAGTGAATCATCTTTCCTGCCCAGTCATGTCTACTCTTGCATTCCATTTTGTGCTAGTTTGCTGCCTACGCTTTTTATTTTATTAAGTGTTTTACTTCTGTTTTCCCACAACCCACAAATGCTATTCTTTGGCATAGTTTCAATTTTTGGTTTGATATAATTAGCATTATAACATTATTTTGTACTGTTATTTTGGGATTTAGTTTTTCGCCTGAGTTTTTTTCTCAGCCTTCTTGAGCGCCATTTCCCGCTAGTTTTTTCGCTTAAAGTATACGTACAGTTGTTTTTTCTCCAAATTATGTTTTCAAGTTTTCGTTGTTGTTTGTTTGGTTTTTTGTTATTTTCTTTTTTTGTTCTTGTGTTGCAAGTGGTCTTACTGGTTCCTGCAATTAGTCTTTCTTTGCACTTTTAAGTGTATTGTTCATCATCATCATCATGTCGCGCCGCCTGCGCGGATATCCCTGACCGTCTCTCGCCATTTCTCCCTATCATTCATCGCCTCCGGCAGGTCTTCAGGATTACAACCCGTGTCCTCACATAGCTGCTGTATGTAAGTTCGTGCTGGTCGTCCCACTCTTGCACATCCATGAGTGGGGGTCCACAGGAGTACATCGCTTATGAGCTCGTCCTTGCTTCTCCAGCAGTGTCCTGCGTGTCTGGTTCGTCGAACTTGTATAGTTTTTGTGATGGGGGGCAAGTGTCCGTATAGTTGGAGTCTCAGAGGCCTTTAATTATTCCATCTGCACAATCCTCAATGCTAGATAGTCCTCATCCTCCTTTTTATTGACAATTATTATTATTATTATTATTAGTAGTAGTAGTAGTAGTAGTAGTAGTAGTAGTTCTAGCTGTCTTTTTCTGACTCCAAGCACTTTCTTTATTTTTTCATCGCCATATCTGCTTTTTCCCCATCAACGAAATCTACAGCCCGAATACTTTTTCTCGACACCTGACAAACTGTTCAAAAATCCAGGTAATATACTGAATTCCGTTTATGGAAAAGGTTAATCCTTAAATGTAGGAAAACATTACAAAATAATGCTCGAAGTTTAGAGAAGCCTTAAAAAGTAACATCGGCTCGCAGAAATATTCGTCACTGTTGATTAAGCCGGAAAATGAATCTCTAATGTGAATATTATTAAATAACATACAATTTTTGACTTTCATTAATTTCCCGGCATCGGTGCTGTTGTTTAATTGAGTGTATTTACTTCCAAGTCCTCCAACACCAAGTCTTAGGATGAAATCACCACGAAATTATTGTTTCTTCTTTGATTAAGAAGGCTAAAAAACATTGGGTGGTTTCTTTTTTAAGTAACATATCAACCTTCGTGAGTTATTTAATGCCAGAACCGTCCTTGTAGAAGAACAGTAGTAATACTATTAAACCCATAGCTGGTGGGATAAAGGGTTCATATGTTTCCCAATCGTCGGTGCTAACTACTAGCAGTAGTTATGGTATAACTGTCACCCTCATATTCCTCAACATTTTTGTTATCTGGAAAGGTCCAAGTATATTCTATCTTTTTGCGTTCTATTTTCACTTGTTTTCTTTTTTTATTTTCCGGAAGTGAAAGAATGAGTACGATCTGAGTTCGAACTCGGTTACTATGATGAGGTCCAGCACTCAAGCCATGGCGAATCCAACCAACGAACACAGAAGCAAGAGAGCACTTATGTAAATAATGTTTAGTAGCATGAGTGCTGATTCGTTTCAATGTTCACATCAGAAACTGTCAACAACTTGTGTTTTCTATCAAACAAAGAAAATCATAGTAAATATCTATCACATATGTCGATTTATCGCAGTAACATACGGTCGTTACCGGATCATTGGCCTAATGAGCAGAGTGTTTGCCAATGGTCCGGAAGACCAAGGTTCAATACCAGGTCTTGTCATACCAAAGAATCAAAAAATGACACTCAGCATTATAAGGTAAGAATCAAGAGTAAACCTGAGCAATCAAGGGAATGGAATTGAGCCCTCCACTATACCTCGGTGTAGTAGCTATTGAAAAGGAAGCCTTCGGGTTTCCCTCGACTAAGGTCACCAACTTTACTTGTCTTGCTTTCAGGGCCAAAGCAAGATATAATAAAATATTGTTAAAATATATTGAATTGTATGCTATCTAACAGTTACAAGATATGGGGAGTAATGGCCTAAAGTATATCAGCGGGAGGTTTTGAATTCATCGACTGGTTACCTTATCTAATCTAAAAATCACAGTATGTCATCCTACTTTATCCACAGCTCGAGGGTAAATGATGTAGACTGGTTTTCTTTTCTGAGGTCATTAGAGTAAATTGAATGCAAATAGTCTTTGCTAGGATTTTATTTCGGCTGCCTGGTTCCATTTTTCTTGCAGTTAATCGTAAAATTTCACTGAAGTCCAACTTTAACAAATGAAATATTTCCGATTTCTGAAGTATGGTAAATAAAGCGTATTGACTAAACGGTTGGAGAAGAAGCTCGACAGCAATTATACAAGAATGTTGCGAGCAATATTGAACAGGTCCTGGCAGCAATACCGCGCAAGGTGCCAACTGTACGGCCACCTACCACCCATCATGAAAACTATACAAGCTAGACGAACCAGACAGGCCGGACACTGCTGGAGAAGCAAGGACGATATCGTAAGTGATGTGCTCCTGTGGACTCCCGCATATGGCCAATCAAAAGCAGGAGGACCAGCTCGAACATTCATGCAGCAGCTATGTGATGATACGGGATGTAACCCTGAAGACCTGCCGGAGGCGATGAATGATAGGGAGAGGTGGAGAGAGAGGGTCAGGGATATCCGTGCAAGCCCCACGTCATGATGATGATTATTCTAAGAATTAACGTAGGGTAAAATCTTTTGAAAATAGTTGTTAAACAGACTTTTGAGAGATTTCAAAAAGTATAATTTAGCTTACTGTCGTTAATGTTGTCATTAGTCAAGGTGATTTTATATAATTATAACTAAATTTATATTTACATTGTCCCAGAATTTAATTCAGTAGAATCATTGCTATGAAGATTACTCTTAGAATAATTAATAAAATAATAAACAATTGTTATCTACTCTTGGCATTTTGTAACGGAAAATGGTAAAAGTGATTGAATAAAAACTCGCATCTACAAATTTATGAAGATTTATTTCTTTAACTTTTTTGAAAAATTTACTGCAAAATAGACGTTACAAAGTCATTTCTTGCCATCTTTATATCATATATCTTCATTGATGCATCGTTGTTATGTTTTGACATTTTGACCCGGCCAAAAATGCCATTCAAGGTGATGCACCGGAAGGAAGTGACACATTCTAATGACAGTTATGAGAGGAAATCGCGTGGGCGGAAATTGGCTGATGAAATGGGACGAGGTAAAAAAAAAACCATTATACTCTCATAGACTGACGCACCGGAAGAGAGTGACCTCTGAACTGCATGACTGTTATTTCTGCTTGATGACGATTAAACATTTGATTTCAAAGATCGCGTGGGCGATCAAGTGGGCGATGAAATATTATATAGCTCAGTCAAGACAGAGCTCAAGCAGTAGAGTTGGAGACGGAGTTAGACGAGATGTGGGAGGGAAAGCCACCCTCGGCCGAGGGTGTCCTTGGGAACCCCGATGGCGTTTGGGGACCAGAGAAGTTGCTGATAAGATGTAGTAAGGAAAGCCAGCACCCAGCAGAGTGGACTCCAGGGCTCCGGTTGAGCAGCCCTGGAGAACGAGAAAGACACAACGCTGACGGCCATAACTTTGGGGTCAAAATATTTCAGTAATGTTCGGTCTCTAGCTCCCTCTCACAGTAAAACCCCAAACAACCTTTTCGTGAGAGTGAGAGGTAAATATTTTTATAAAGAAGTATTCCTGCGTGCGTCTTTATCATTGCGTCCGTCTTTATTATTGTGCGTATATGTAGATGTGAATCTGCATATGTGACCATATAACATCGGGATGGGTTATCAGTGATGTTTCCTTTGGGTTCATGGCGGGTTTCGGGTCTTGCAACATCAGACCCCCCTCACCCAAATGACTCAGTTGGCATTGATTTTATTCCAACTCCCATCCCAGCAGCTAACCTGCGCATCCACACAAGGAAAAAAATGACCACAGAAATGGCTCTATATATAATTTTGCAACAGCCAATCAGAGCGAAGCTCTTCTGATGACTTCTAAATCTTTCCTTTAAAAATCAGGAGGCCATATTACTCTTGCTTTTCGGTCGCAATGACATCGTTATTCGGCTATTTGTTCACTTCAGTGTGTATTTCTTCCTTTTCCTTCTTTTCCTCCCCCCACTTTTTTTTTACTTACAGAAAAAAAATTCAATTTTTAAAAAAACAAAAATCTGTACACAAATATAAAATTGCGATTAAAACAAATTCCTATATAAAATTGACATACGTTTAGTTTTTGTTTTAAAACTTATTTTCATTGAACAATGTACATAAATATACTATTACGAACTAAATCAGACGCCGCGTATTACTATACGTTAAAACTTCCTTATCGAACGGTTTACGAATGAGAAAAGACTAAAAAAAACAATAAATAAATTAAAAAGAAACAAACAAAAAACTCCTGAGTAATACGTTGGAATCTTCACAAAAACATTGTCGTTTAAAATGCTATATTTACAAAATGGCTAAAACGTCTAAGATATTATTCAATTAAATGAATTGATTTCAAATGAACGCTTAAAACGTTATAATTAATATTTACGTTATTAAAAAAAAGATTTGATAATTTAGATGTTGGGGTCAGAATCTAAGTTGATCTGTTTTGTGTGTGTGTTATTTGCGTAGTTATTTGCCTAAATGTAGGAGAAAATGCACTCTTGCCTAAACGTCTATGCAGTTGCTGCTAGTATTTCTTTTCAGTAGGGAATAGATGGAATAGTAGTGCGAATATGTTTACTGGAGTAAAAATGTAAACAAACATTCATTCAAAAAAAAAAAAAAAAAAAGAAGTTGAATTTGAGGGCATTCTCGAAAGAAAAGAATGTAGATTTGCAAGCAAAAGAAATAGACCAATAAGTTGAGTAGATATTGAATTAAGTCCTTATCTATTGAAGAAATATTCATTTCTTCGCTTATCTATACAATTTGCAGGGCTTGAAATTACATTTTTAAAATGTTGGCGTTTTATCAATGAATGTAATTCATTAAAAATAAGTTTTTGATATTAACGAAGGAAAAGGTTTCTTTAAATATTTTAAGTTTTGAAATTTTATGCAGCAAGTCAAATATTATCGTCTGCGAAATATCTTGAAGTTTTAAAACTAGTGCAAAAGCGCCTATTGGGCGATGAATGCAAAAATACAGATAAAATAACTACATCTTCTCGATCCTATTTTTAGCACAAAAATTTATACTTTTTTAGTATGAGTTCCCATGGATGTAATGTTGATATGTTTGAAAAGCATATATATATATATATATATATATATATATATATATATATATATATATTTATATATATATATATATATATATATATATATATATAGATGTATGTGCGTGGGTCTCTGTGTGTTTGTGAGTGCATTGGCTCAAGAAAGGATTCTGTCTTCAGCATCTTTTGGACTGGGTCAGATCTTTTAGGCATCTCTTGTTTTAAGAGTTTTGATTTCATTGGACATATTACAATACTGAGTCTCTTAAGACTTTTCAAGCAAGATATAGAAGAAATTTAAATTATATCACATTTCCAAACAGGAGTCAAGAACTTCAAAGTTCGTGGAACTCGCGAAAATTAATACACCACGGGCTCCACACCAGTAACAATACAAAAACCTAAGAATATAATCAAGCTGCAAATGGTAGTCTTCTAGATTCCATCCAGAACTTGTGACGGAGGAGTTTTGTATTATGTATTAAATACCTTTTTCTCTCAAATCATTTTCACGGAGTAAATTTCGAAATTAAATCCATAAACTCTTGACGCTATTAAAATATATTATCTCACAATGCAACTTTTCGCGTTATTATGAAACCCTTCAATTTATATGAAATATTATACGACAAAGATTGATATCAAATTTTCTTTTAGCAGCAGTGAAGATTATTAAGTAAGAAACCAGAAGTAATATCAGAGTTTTTGCCATAAAATGTGCTACCGTGCTAAAACAAGGGAAAAGTATTTCACCAGTGTTATATGATTGAATAGCGTTATCTATTATTAGAATGTAATATCGATAAGTTAAAAAGATTCTAACCACAAAAATATAATTTTGTGTGATTGATTGTTGGGTTCGGTTGAAAGCTTGGATTTCATTGGACGAGAAAGACACGTGGTCAAATGATTCTTGAAGTTTAGGAGAGGGGCTACTTTCATCAGCAACAATACCCGCGAAACTAGCAGTTGTCAAGATTTCCATTGCTTCTATTGAAGTTCTGTCTGTAATATGAGAAGTCGACAAAGAAACAAAGTTATATGTGTACCTAAAAATGTTGTGTTATTCGTGATCTCGGTAAGAACTTGTCTCAACGAGACATTGCGAGAATAAAACTACAAGGCGCTGAGAACGAATGGCGTGGCGAGAGACATACTATGACACAATTATGTGCATTCATATATATATATATATATATATTGTCATCCACAGACAGACTGTTTCGTTGTATCACAACTCTTCAGTGGGGTAAGACAAGTAGGACGCTTGAAGCTGGGATCGAAACCCGCCCAACTTTACGTTAGATTTAGTATAAGACCGCTCAGCCAACAAGCGTACCACGTCAGCTAGGGAATTATAAGGTATTAAGTAGTAGTGTTTGTTTGTTTACATGTTATACCTTACTGGATACCAGAGTGCTCAATTCGTTTTGTGAGTGCGTTGGCTAAAGATTATCAGATTGTCTAGAAGATTTTTCTGTGTCTGTCTATTTTGGGGCGAAAACCTCAGAAAGAGCTGTGCTCGTGTGAACACACGTGAACCTGCGTGAAGGTCCATGATCAGAAGTAAGGACTACAAGGACCAAGGACGTTAGTCTGTCGGGTCTAGGACTCGGAGTCGAAGAGACAAGCAGTCTAAGAGTCAGAGAGTCACTAAGAGTGACGCTGGCAGAGACGTGAAGGGCAATGACCAGAGATGAGTCAGCATATTTGTTAGCTGTCGGGAGTTTCACAAGGCATTTGTGATTGCAAAACACAGAAAAACACACAGAAGAGGGGACAGATAAAGACATGAATGGAGAAAGGCGGAAGAATAGAGGGACAGACTTAAAAACACCCAAGCGACTTTTATGTGGATGTGAAAAGAAGAAAAATTAAAGAAGAAAATGAATATGGGTAGGGGGCATGTTAAAACAACAAAGAAATCCCTCACACAAGAAGAGAGAATACTTTTTGATAACAAAAAGAATAAAGAAAACAAAACAAGAAATCTACAAAGGTAAGGTGTTCGTCTTTATCACCCTGCCTCATTTTCTGCATCTGGCCACAAACATCAATTCGTGAAAAATCTCAAATATGAATAACTAACCAGTACATAAAATTATAATCTATTTCATTTTTGTGGATGTGTATATCTTCAAACTGTTGAGTTGAACCTTTTATGGATGTTGGTTTAGTTTTGTAGGAAGAAAGGAAAGAATTTATTTTCCCTCTCTGTCTTTTTCCTACATAAATTCTATCTTTAGTAATCAAAAGGTTTTTAAAGGAAATGTTTTCCTTGTCCCTTCTAAGAAGTTTTACAACTTTTTTTTTAGGCTAGAGAAGTGATAAGGTTCATCGATTAAAAAGAAGAAAAATCATTGGAAGGGACTTTTATGATTATTCTTTTCCGTAGCACATTTCTTTTGATTTTTTTTTCTGTCATTTTCGCTTCGAAGACTTTTCTTTGTGTTGATTTAGGAAAGCAAGGAAGGCATGAGTTGATTTTGAACTTCGAAGACGACAAAGATGACAATGATATTGTTAATAAGGATGAAATTGATACAGATGGTGCGTAAAAAGTGGATATTGATAAAGATTGGCTCGAAATGGGAAGAAGAGGAAAGAGAGACACGGAAGAAAGAGATGGTAAGAGATTGGGATAGATTGAAACTTGAGACAAGGCAAAAGAGAGAAAAAGAAGAGAGAAGATGATCAAAGAGAAAAGGCAGAGAAAAGGCAGAATTTACAATGAAAAAAAAAAAAAAAAACGTAAATGAAAGAGTGTAAGAGGAGGCAAAAATGGACTGTGTTATTAGTTTCAAACCAACTGGTCAATGTAGAACTGTGATGGGATATGTTTGCAGGGGTGTTCATAGGGGGCTCCCCAGATAAAAAAAAAAGGGGGAAAAGAAAATGGAAAAAAGAAAAAGAGATAGAGTTGAAAAATTATAAATGGAAAAGGGGGAGAAGGCACAATATTTCCCTTTTTGATTTTATCAAAGTTTAAAAAAAGGGAATGGATATATAGATAAAAAAATAAAAGTGATGTTGGCAGTAATAATGATAATAATTCACATTCCTGTAACAATTTAAATCAGTTGAGTTAAAACCGCATAATTTTCTATTTAAAATCGTCCCAGCCAGGAGACCAGACTTAATAATAATCAACAAAAAAAAAGAGAACTTGCAAAATAGTCGACTTTGCAGTCCCGGCAGACCACAGGATAAAACTGAAAGAATGTGAAAAGAAGGATAAATACCTCGACCTTGCTAGGGAACTGAAAAAACTGTGGAACATGCAGATGAAAATTACACCAATTGTAATAAGTGCGTTTGGAACAGTAACTAAAGGATTACTAAAGGGACTAGAGGACTTGGAGGTTGGCGGAGGAGTGGAGACCATCCAAACGACAACATTGTTGAGAACTGCCAGAATGACTAAGAAGAGTCCTGGAGACTTGAGGATACTTGTTGTCACTCAGACTTCAGTGAAAAACCATCGGATATTGCAGATGTGAAAAGTTCTAATGAGTGAATAATAACAATAGAGTAGACTATGCGGTGACAGAGACGAAACGACCAATGACATAATAAGCGAATGCAGCAAATTAGCACAGAAGGAGTATAAGGCAAGACACGACTGGGTCGGCAAGGTGATCCACTGGGAAATGTGCAGGAAATTTCAATTCGACCATACAAGCAAATAGTATATGCACAATCCAACACATGTCCTAGAAAATGACTCGCATAAACCCCTATTGGATTTTAACTTACAAACGGATCCCCAAATCCTGCCCAGAAGACCAGACCTCATAATAATCAAAAAAAAAAAAAACATAATCTGCAAAATTGTAGACTTTGCTCTCCTGGCGGACCACAGAATAAATTTGAAGGAAAGTAAAAAGAAGGATAAGTACCACGAACTTGCTAGAGAATTTAAAAAACCGTGGAACATGAAAGTAACGATTGTGCCAATTGTGATTGGTGCGTTAGGCACAATAACTAAAGGATTATTAAAAGGCCTAGAGGACTTGGAAGTTTGAGGACGGCTAGAGACTATCCAAACGACAGCATTGCTAAGAACGGCCAGAATCCTAAGACGTGTCCTGGAGACTTGAGGACACTTGCTGCCACTCAAACTCCAGTGAAAAACCATCAGCTAACACTGATGTGAAAAACTCTAAAGGAGTAAATGATATATATATATATATATATATATATATATATATATATATATATATATATATATATATATATATATATAAGAGATTTTCATAATTACTAATATTCATTTCAAGAAAAGAATTAAAAGTTGAATTTAAAAATAGAAAGAGGAAAAGATTTTAAACAATTCTTTATCTACTGTGGATTTTCATCGCTATTTGATGAAGAAAAAAGAATAACATTTTTTTTTCTTCTCACTTATTTGAACCAGTGGCCTGAAATGATAGATAGATAGATAGATAGATAGATAGTATCATGGTTCGGGCTGTTGGCGGTAAACCATTGTCAACCCCACCACCAACCAGCGGTGGTCACTCTTGTTGGTATATGGTTTATTTTTCTCTCTTTCCTTCTTTCTGGTTTTATTTATTCATCACCTGAAAGGAAAGATGGTCACAAAAATTCTAGGGTTGCGGGTGAGATAGAAGCAAGGAAAGAAAAATCATTCGGTTACAAATTCTATGGACACTATTTCAAGAAGAAAATTGTATCGGTCATTCAGGCAAAACGTTCAATGGACAAAGGAAGAGGGAGAAAGAGAGAAATAAGGAGTCATAAGTGGAAAAAGTAGAGGGCAGTAAGGGGTCAATGACGGTGATGGTCAAGTAGCGACAAGGACTGAGAGGAGAGATGTATCAGGATTTTTGCTGCTGTTTAGGATTTTCTCTAAGTTCTGGCAATTGCCAAACATATCACGGCCACCGAAATATAAAGTCCTGTTTGAGTGTGACATCACGTCACAAAAGTATTCCACGAGGCTAGTGAAACAGTCAGTAATCATAATGTAATAAATTATCGTAAGAAAAAATGCTTTTAGAATACATTTAGAAAATACATTTAAAAAAAAAAAAGAAACAGGGTTGGATTTTATACAGAACTTTATTTGATTTTTTTTTTTAATTATTGATACGAAAAAAATGTTGCTGAATGTTAAGTTAAAGTAAATAAACTAAACATGATATTGCATTTCAGTAAATTTTAAAGATTGAAATTATTTTAATTGTTAGAAATTTGAAAACATTTTTTTTAAGATCATGATTAGCATTCTTTTAATTTGCATGTTTTTATTTCGATATCAATAATTATTCTGTAAAGTTACAATATAGTAATTATTAAGTGGTTATTATTCTTATACAGTGGAAATATCGCCTGCTTGATTAAAGCACATGTATTCAATTGAAGCAGTGTCTCATCAACCGACAAAGACATCGACACATGGCTAACGAAGACATGGACAGCTATCGATTAACTATCAGTCATATATAAATCAAACCTGACCGATAAAATGAAACGCAGTTTCTTACAAGCAGCGGTTGTGTCGATACTGCTGTATGGATGCACCACTTGGACGCTAACAAAACGGCTGGAGAAGAAGCTAGACGGCAACTACACTAGAATGTTTCGAGCAATATTAAACAAGTCCTGGCGGCAACACCACACAAAGCACCAACTATACGGCCACCTGCCTCCCATCACGAAAACTATCCAAGTTAGACGAGCCAGGAATTCTGGACACTGCTGGGGGAGCAGGGACGAGCTCATAAGTAATGTACTCCTATGGACCCCCATATATGGCCGAGCTAAAGTAGGACGACCAGCTAGAACATACATACAGCAGCTATGTGAGGATACGGGATGTAGCCCAGAAGATCTGCCAGAGGCGATGAACGATAGGGAAAAGTGGCGAGAGAGGGCCAGGGATATCCTTGCTAGCGGCACGAGATGATGATGATGATGATGATGATGATTCCTATACATGATATAGCAACAATGAATTATGATTTAAGGAACTAACAAACAAGAATTGAATAAATAAACAAAAAAATCAAGTAAATGATGAATAAGATATAAATAAGATACTATAAAATTAAATGCAAACAAACAAATTTATTAGATACAAACAATAAAAATTTAAAATTCAAATATAAAAGTTGGAGATAAATAGTTTATTGAAAAAAAAAATTAAGACTGAAATTCGTTCATAGTTTTAATTGTTTCTAATTTAAAACAATTTTAATAAATCATAATCGGCATTGTTTTAATTTGCATTCTATTATTTTAATTTCAATAATTATTCTGTAAAGTTACAAGTTGGTAATCATAAAGTGATTATTACTCAAATACAGCAACAACTGAATAATGAATTAGGAAACTAACAATAATTAAATAAACAGACAAATTACAAGTAAATTATCAATAAATAAAACAATTAAATATAAACAAGAAATGAATAAATAAATTACAAACAAGCAAATAAATTAGATACAAACAATAAACAGATTTGAAAATCAAATAATATTTATAGAAAAATAGGTTACAGAGTCGAATTTTAACTGAATGTTTGAAGTCCTTTTTTTTTTTGCTTAACTTGTTATTTTTAATATTATTTTTTTGGAACAAAAATTATTCAAAAGAGCGTTTGTAAAGCTCCAGACAATTATTCTTTGTATATCATCAATACTGTGACCCACATTACAAGTTTCAGCATTAAAAAGGAGCTCATAATCTCCCAACACATTCAATATTATGTGCATGGCTAATCTACTTTGATCTACTGAATGAAGAAAAGAATGACTACATATTAATATATAACAAATTTTCGAGTTGTATCATTAGTATATAAGAGAGAACATCTATTAATCCTCCGAAAATAGCTGTTTATTTCGGGTATTTCTTCCACATTATATCTTCAAGATATTAAATATTTACATTTAATTTTCTTAAAAACTACATAACAGCAATAACCTGCTAAATATAATATTACAGAAAGAACTTCTCTACAATTATTAATATCATTTTCTCTAACATCAATTCAAAATTTGTTTGCATCTAACTTTTGCTCCTCTGTCACTTGGACCCTGTTAGGTTATTGTAAATTTTTAAAATCAATTTTAATGTATATTTCTTATTAAATGATAAGGTCACTTTTAAAACTGATATTATTCTAATTTTTTCTCATATCTAAACACTTGACTTATCGAGATATTATACTGAGTTTATCAAAGATGTAAATAAAAGAAAAACAAATTCTAAAATTTTGTTACCAATCTTATATGATTTTAAATGTGTGAAAGTCGGAGTAATGAGAAAATTATCGTATAGTGAATCTGTTTCGCTTAGTGTTGTTATTGATGTTAATGTTGATGATATTCTAACATTTTAGACCAGTCTTGCGTTAATAAATCAATTGAAATTTCGAATATCCTTTTGGATAATATTTTATCCAAGAACATTAATATTGTTATTATATATATATATATATATATATATATATATATATATATATATATATATAGAAGAAAACCAAAACCGATCACATAAGGATTAAAAAGAATATTGCTCTGTGATGTCAGTTACATTGAGCTCTTTACCAGTAAAATTTAAATGTTCATAGTTGAATGATTTTTTTGTCGTGACGGAATTATTCCCGACTCCGGTTTAATTGGACCGAATGATATATATATATATATATATATATATATATATATATATATATATATATATACTAATCTAATATCTACCAGTATTCACGGTACCAGAAAAAAAACGAAAAAAATCCCGTCAGGAACAAGAGATAAAAGTGTCTCGAATCACTGACCGGGGGAAAAAGAAAAAATTATTGGTCAAAAAGAAAGAAAAGGCCAACCCCATCCGACCCCTTGAAAAAAATCAAGGGATACGCAGTCAGTCGGTCAAAAGAAAACTATAAACCTTTTGCAAATCCTGCAATGCTACAATTACAAGAGTGCTCAACACAAGTGGAGCCAATTATAAAATTAACTTAAATCGCGAGTTGGAAATCTTCTACTAAAGTTTCACCTTATCGGATCATCAGGACGAGTAACTCCATTCCCATACGGTGAAACTTTAGTAGAAGATTTCCAACTCACGACTTAAGTTAATTTTATATATATATATATATATATATATATATATATATATATTGTTTGAAGTCATTAAGCAAATTACATAAACTTTAACAATTCAAATTTGGTTCGAGAAAAATGTCAAATTTGAAACAATCAATTAAGATATCAAACCAAAATGAAAACCAGAGTTAAATTGTAGGCTGTATTAATAGGTATTATTGATGTTATTTTATGTATTCTGGAAAACGCTGCCATTTTTCTTTAATGATATTTCATAAAATGAAAAATTGATCCAGACCGATAATAAACCAAATAATAAACACATACGATAAGTTTGAATCCTTAACATATCTTAACATATTGATTCTTTTAAATATCATTCCATAATCAATTATCCATTGGTTTTGTTAACTATATATAGTAAAAAAAATTAGCAGGTTTAATTTCTGACACGTTAGTTTAAATTATTTACTTGTCTGTTTGTTAATTGTCTGTTCGCTGTTGTATTGTTATTCACCTTCTAATAATTTCATTTCCACCACGGACCAGAAATTTTCGATCGGATTCTGATCAGGACTTGAATATGACCATTCAATTTTCTCTCAGGTAAATATTTTATCCTCAAAGAATGGACGGGTAAGTTTGGATGTATAAGAAACTTTATGATTTATAAATATACACTTAACTTTAAACTGCAAGATAGTGACTTGTAACATGCAAAGAAAATCTTGTTAATAAAATCGCAATAGTCTTTAATTGGAATCATTTTGAGATGAGGCTTCTTAATCTGAGAATTAATTTTTCATTTATTGCGGACTTTTTGTCCTCATCTTGGTAGGCAGTAATTACTGTGGATACGGTTACAAGACTCAGCATTCCTATCCGAGGTTGCGGTAAATCACCTGAAGAAGGCCAGAGGTGAAATTTGGCCGAAACGTAGTGAAAGAAGAAACAACACAAAAAACTACCAAGATGAGGACAAAAAGTCCGCAATAAATAAAAAAATTAATTCTCAGATTAAGAAGCCTCATCTCAAAATGATTCCAATTAAAGACAAGTACAAAAATTCGGTACGGACCCGACTCTGGAAGATAAGGATTTATAAGACAAAAAAATCCATCCTTGATCGCCCTTCGGGGACCGTGGTGCAGTGGATAGAGGCGTTGAGTCTCTGCGGTTCCAGGTGAGGATTGTCAGACGATAGCAATTTCAAATCCTACCCAAGCCGGCCAGAGGTTTACTTGGTCAAAAACGTGGTGCGATAGATAACAATTATGGAAGGCAGTAATTACTGGGGATACGGTTACAAGACTCAGCATTCCTATCCAAGGTCGTGGAAGGCCAGAGCTGAAGAAGGCCAGAGGTGAAATTTGGCCGAAACGTAGAGAAAGAAGAAACAACACAAAAACTACCAAGATGAGGACAAAAAGTCTGCAATAAATAAAAAATTAATTCTCAAAATCGCAATTGTTTCGACTGTATAATTTAATACATTCATTTACTTAGAATGGTCCACTCATGGTTTAGGTGATAATTACAGTCCATATCATCACATTACGACCTCCTTGTTGCCTTCATTTTGATAGATAGATAGATAGATAGATAGATAGATAGATAGATTCATCAATCGATATATTTATCTAAGATTTGAAAGAGAGATCCCAGCAACAGAAGGAAGATTTGGCACAAATAGTTGGAAAAAAATGTTAAAATAGATAGAAAATAACACAGAGCCAATATGAGAGTTTTATTTGTTTTCATTTCCATTTCATTTCAAGGCGAGATTTCTTTCTTTGGTATTCACACAATCATTGCAAAACATACTTCTTAAAATTTTTTAAATTTTTTTTGCATGTATAAAAATCCTTCTTCGTACTGAACAATTTAAAAGACAATTTTCCAAGAAAAATCCACTGAATCATATGCGGGAAAATAGAATAAGAAGCTTTCTATTTCATTTACTGTTAAGGAAAAAATATATGCTCTAAAAAATGGCTTTAAAATTTGTTATTTTTTCCCTGATAAAAATATGCATATATCTTTATTCAATATAACTTCGTAAATAATACGCCAGTACTTTGCATATAAAAACTAGTCACACACACACACACACACACACACACACGCGCGCGCCTATATATATATATATATATATATATATATATATATAAGCGTGTGTGTGCCACATGCATTTTGTGCAGGTGCATATATATACAGTATGCATTTTCATGATTATGTGAGGGAGAGTACCTTTTTCATCTATACATGTATATATATATATATATATATATATATATAGAGAGAGAGAGAGAGAGAGAGACAGAGAGAGAGAGAGAAACGATATCAATGAAAAACCTTTAAAAATTACACATGTATTTTGTTGTATTTTATATATATATATGTATATATATATATATATATATATATATACATATATATATATATATATATATATATATATATATACATATATACATGTTTGTGTGTGTGTGTGAGAGAGAGAGAGTGAGAGAGAGATTATATCAATATTATCAATGTAGTTTAGTTTAGTGAAAGAACATTGGTACATCAGTATAGAACACATTAACCCATTTATGTTCATATGGTCGAATCAAATATTTTCTGAAAGCTGCGAATTTTTTTTCACAATACCGAAAGAACATAATAAGTCAAGTTATATAGCAACAACCTTAGCCTTTTATTCACGACGGATTTTAGCTGTATAATTCAATTGGTTCACAATAAATAAATAGACAAATAAATAAATCCTGTAAAAAATACCCTAAACTACTTTGAAAATTATCTTAATATTTTTTTTTTTTTAATTCCGATGTATATTCTTTAGCTCTAAACCTAAAGAGATACAAAAATAAAAATCTAACATAAAATTCAATCAGAAAAATCACAACCATAATGTTTAAAAATGACAGGAAACTAGAAAAATTGCAAATATTTCATTGTTAAAGTACTCATCACCTTTTTCAATTTTGCATGCAGTAGTTATCAAGTGGAAAACATAAGCTTTGTATACTCTAGTATGTATTTTTAAACAAATAAATCGGCGTCTACCTATATATGTATGCTAACTTAGTACGTTTGGAATTAAAACTTATTATAAGAAAGATGAAAATCAATTGTTTCGCTTTGTCTGTTGAGCTCAAATCAAAATAAAATATTCACTGACCCAAATAATTCAAATATTTCCACACAACTGCTGCTAAGTTTCTTTGGTGGTGATTGGTGGTTTGGGTTTTATGGCATATCAACCTTTGGAGGTAATTAAATGCCCAATCCATTTTTATACAAATACCAACTTCTCTCTCAAACAATACAGTTTAGCCTGAGTTGGAAACCGTAGTCGAGGGCGACCAGAAGGCTCCCTTTTCAATAGCTACTACAGCGAGGTCTATGGAAGGGCACTACTCCTTTCCCTTGATTACTCCACTTTACCCTTGATACATACATTATATTGCTGAGTGTTAAGGAAGGAGGTATCAAGTACAAATTTTAAAGTATTTGGTATGACGCTACCTGGTATTGAACCCAGGTCTCCCGGACCATTGGCGAACACTCTATCCACTAGGCCAATGAGCCGGTTTTAGCCTGAGTATACAGTTTAATTGTCAAAATATATCGATTTCAAGCTATTTAGTTTAGTCAAACAGTTCTTATTAAAACAACTCAGTTTGGTATAAGTATAGCTTTTGTTTTCACACACTTAAATGTCAAAACCGTTCTATTTCAAACAATTCACTTTAGCATTACTATGCAGTTTAAATATCAAAAAAAGTTCTATTTTAGACAATACGGCTTTTATACAAATAACGGTTCCATTTCAAACAATTCATTTTAGCATAATTATGCAGTTTAATTCTATTTAACCCATAGATTGGGCCCTATCAGGTGCTACCACTCCAAGCCAGAGCAGACCTGCTTCACATTACCCAAAGCTCCAGCATTATTGGAACCTCACGATCAGATTATTTTTTGTCATATACAGTACACTTGTTGTTGGGGTCTTATCGCTCTGCAGAGATGCGGTCGGTGTATTCTACCGCCCCAGCTGGGCAAAAGTTTCTTTGTTTTTTTTTTTAAATGAAAAGACATAGATAGATAGATAGTTAGATAGATTACCACCTTCTCAGCGTGGGTAAGAATACGATGGATCTATTCCCAGCAGAAAGGATATTACCTCCCAAACCCACCAAAATAGGGTGTCCTGGTATGACATGGTATAGTGGGTCGAATAGGTCTGCTTAAAAATTATTTGTATCGGAATAATGTACAAAAAAAAACATTTAATCATTTAAATGATTTAAATTTGCAGTTACAATAAATGCTAATCGCTAATTTCTGGACTTAATATAACGCAAGAGGAGTTGATACTCCGTTAAAATCAAACAATTAGTCAATTAGAACTATTCTTGGCCTTAGAAATAATTTTCTTGAAATAAAGGCTTTATTTGTCCACGATATCGACTTATACATAGGTATATACGGCATATGCAAAAAACCCGGAGGAGACAGAGTTAAAACTCTCTTATCAGTCTAAAGTTTTCATTTGATTACGTGAATCACTTTTGCTATAAGGCGACGAGATTCACAGTGACCTTTATCTTGATTTCATCAAATAGATATTAAGACACAACTTGAAATTATTGGCTCAGATGGGTGATTTTCAAAATCGTATTTGTATGATATTCGAATGACACCTTCTTTGTCTGGTTAAAATTAAATCAACACGGACCTAGTAATGTAAAATTAATTATTCCAACGTGGTGATGATTACCGTCGACCAAAAAAAAAAAAAATTTATAATTCACAATTTAGTTCCGTCAGTTTTTTCGATTAACTGTATTCATGGTTTCAAGTTATCAATATCATCTTATAGTGCTATCAGCACGGATATCTCTGACCCTATCTCGCCACCTCTCCCTATCCTTTGTCGCTTCCTGCATGTCCTCAGATGTACACCCCGTATACTCACAGAGCTACTGTTTGTAGGTTCGAGCAGGCCAAAATAGAAATAAATATATTTTATCGAATGTTATATAAATTTATTTCTGATCTCCGAAAACTTGTTTCTTTGTTATAACGCTTGAATCGATACACCGTATCAGCGCTTAGTTAACTAATTCGTCCCCAAATTGCCTACATATTTGCGTTGATCTTTGACCAACGATGAGAGACAACTTTTACTAACGCTTTAATTTAGCTTCTTCCGATGACCAAAGCTGCCTTTGTTCTTTCTAATTTTTCTCCATATGTCCGATTCATTAGGATTCGGCCATGAGGTACGTCATATTTGGTTGGGTCACAGATCGAATCTTCGAAAATAGTTTGATCTTTTTTCCTGCACGCCAGACCCAGCAATTAGTCTCAAGTCCAGATTATACTAGTTTGGTGCTGATTGGCTCGATTTACCAAAACTTGGGTTTGTCGTTACCCTTCTTTAGCTTAATTCAAATACCACTCCATGCGTGCATTCACAGATTCATAAGCAAATACACATACGTACTTATCACTTATTCTCAAACTTTCTCTCTCTCTCTCTCTCTATATATATATATATATATATGTATATGTATATGTAGATATATAAACATTTGGGGGATGTAAAACATTGTACAAATAATCGGCCATTACTATTGAGTTCTAGCTTTCTTATCGTCATTGTCTTGAACCAAACTGAGATAATAGAAATAAATCTCTCTCTTTCTCTCTGTATCTGTCTCTCAATATATATATATATATATATATATATATATATATATATATATATATATATACGTATTCAAAACACTTTTTACGACATATTTACTGGTTTTATTAGTGTGATCGTTTAGAATTATGTAAAAGTAAATGCACGCTATCACTTTTCAAAAGCACCTACACACACACACACACACACACACACACACACACACACATACACACATACACATACATACACACACACATACACACATACACACACATAGACACACATACACACTCATACATACACACACATACACACACATACACATGCACACATACACACACATACACACATACACACACATACATACAAACACATACATACATACACACATACATACACACATACACATATACATACATATTTATCTAAGAGGTGTTATCATGAAGCGTTGAGCACGACTTCTGAAAGACGTGTCGGGATAATAATATTAATAATAATAAAACACCAAAAATACCACATTGAAATTCATTTGTGGACCTATCTATTTTAAAATGACATTCCACTAAACAACTAATCCCAAAAAGCAAGTTCAACCTCCCGTCGTGTTGTTACTTTCTGTGTGATATCTATAAAAAAATAAGACCCTGCTTCTCTAAGCAATGAGTTAATTCCTACCACTAATGCTCTTTTGTAAGGATAGCTCTGGCATTTAACCCACGAACGTTAATTTATATGCCATTAAAAAAAGAAATCAAACCAAACTATATATATATATATATATATATATATATATGCCGTAGACTCTACAAAATTCACTATGTTATTGCTATACATCTTATGAGATGACAGACCAATTCTTATTATTTCAGGTTCAAATGAACAGCTACGGCAGGAATTAGAATAAAATGCAATCTGGACGTGAGGACACTTAAGAAGAACGATATGCAATACAATTCTGTTTTAAACTTGGGAAAAATGCCACAGAAACGCATGGAATGCTTCAGATTGCTTTTCGACCATCTTGCATGAATCGAGCGTCGGTTTTCAATGGCATAAGAGATTCAAGGAAGACAGGGAGTCTGTAAGGGATGATGAGAGGTGTAGCAGGAGTAAGGAAGTCAATAGTCCAGAGTTGATTGGCTAAAGGTTTAGGGTTAGGGTTACAATGTTGAGGTTTTAAAGGAGTTCAGGAAGAGATTCCTAGGGAAGAGGCCAGCACTCTTCAAATCGGGTCAGTGGCATTTCCACCAGGACAATGCACCAGTCCACAACTCCATCCTTGTCACAGATTATTTGACCAAGACGGACATCAAGACAGTTCCTCAGCCTCCCTATAGTACAGACGTTGCTCCCTGTGATTTTTGGTTATTCCCTAAGCTCAGAGGCTGTCGTTATAAGACGATTGAGGGGATTAAAGAGGCTGTGACAAAGGTCATTGAGACGCTCACACAGGAGGACTTCCACGGGGCCTTGCAGAAGTTGTTGGAACGGTATAACAAGTGCATTGCAGCCGGAGGAGATTATTTCGAAGGGGACTAGAGTTTCATGTCTATACTATCAATAAAAGTGCCCAACGATAAAAGCCTGGAAACTTATTTAATGATCCCCGTGTGTATATATATATATGTATATATATATACTAATTGCTGCTTTTTCGTTACAGTGCTCAATAACAAAAGGTCTGTCTACTTTTAGGCTCCTTTTTCAAATGAAATTCACAGGATATTTATCTATTACAAACCCCAAGACTGTCATTACTCCGTCAATTATGTTGGCCACATGACAATTGCAGATTGTGAATAATAATAATCAGCTGGAATAATCAGAACATTATTAGTGACATTTCCAATTTCATGATGACTGTTTACTATATTTTCTATTTTTACTGCCTTTAAAGATGGTCAGATTATTTTCTGTTCCTTTTTTTTTAACCTTCCTTTCCAGGCAGAAGAAAAGATAAATAATAAATACTATACAAAAAAGTACCCGGAAAAACACATGTGCATGTATAGCAAGAAACATTTAAAATCGTAGTTTCCTCGCTCGCCATCACTCGTAAATTTTGTTTTCATTATATATTCATGAAATTACGTTTTTGTTCTTTGCAAAACAAGTGTCATTCACATTGTGTACACAAAAATCCGCGCATATCCAAAATAGATGAGTGGTTAGATACTATGCCTAGCTTAAAATTAAGCGGATTTCAATCCCAGGTTGAAGTGTCCAGCGTGTCTAGCCACACTGAAGAGTTGGGATACAACGAAACAGTCTATGCCTGGATAACAATATATATGCACCCCTTTCAGGGGTTGAGCACTCTGGCGAAGGAACTAATGGCTGCCACTCATGTAATGCAAAGCTCTTCTAATGAATTGAGCACTCTGGTATCCGATATCGCAAAATGTAAACAAAAGCTAATACATATGCGTTATAATTCCTGAGTAGACAAATGTCACTGAAATGGCAGAGCGGTTAGATACCATGTCTTGCGTAAAGTTAGGTAGGTTTCTACTCCGGTTTGGAATGTCCTGCGTGTCTAACCACACTGAAGAATTGTGATACAACGAAACAGTCTGTGGGTAACTATATATATATATATATATATATATATATATATATATAAGCACACAGGGTGTTTTGAATAAATCTGAGAAACAATACCTCGGGAAATAGCAGCAATATGGAGCGATGGCCATGAAGGAGTACTCCACATTCCTCAAAGCTTTAGCATTGCTGGAACCTCATCATCAGATTGTTTAGTGTCATATCCAGGACACCCGTTGGTGGGATCTTACCCTCTACAGAGGTGCAGTCAGAGTATTCTACAGTCATAGCCAATTAGGAAACAAATCATCCAAGTAAGACGAACAAGGCATAATTTGTTCAGCAAGAGAAATAAGAGTGAACTCATAAGCAACATTCTCAAATGAATTTCTATACATGAACTTTCCACAGTTGACCGAAATCTCTGTGTGACAATACACCGCCGGCAGACCCCCACTATCTCAACTTCCTAAATGACTCATGGCTATCATATCGTCTTGTGGTTTCTCTTATCTCCGGCCAAGGGCGTTTCACATTTCTTTCCGGACACACAAAAAACGACATACAGAACCGAGAGCCTTGAAGAAAAGAGAATAAACAAACACGGACTTGGGTTAGCTCAAAGCGCAAGAAGGGAGAAGTTTATGACACATTCCTAGCATTATGTGAGCTATCGCGAGTGTGTATCTGAGCGAATTTCACATAAAGTCACCAGGAATACTGACTCATCCTCAATCGTCGGAAAACCCGGCCTCTAGTTTCACACATCCTAGCAGTCAGTTTCCCCCGGCTTCTGTTGACTGCTCTCTCCTGTCGACTGCCTTGTTCTGTCGACTTCTCTGTTCTGCCTCCTTCAGTCGGCTTCTCCCGACTTCTATCGACTGCCTTTTTCTGTCGACTCATATGTTTTCTGGGACATTCCTAACCTCATCAGAAATCTCGCATGCAAGCCCTTTGTGTTGGTTTCGCGCCAAAACAGACAAAGGAATCTTCTCACTGGCACTTACACAACGAATGCCCACCATCGATTTATATCTGTACAGTGATTGGATATTCAGAAATTAATCTTACTATGCAATCTAAGTGAAGAGATTGATTTTTAACGCGGAAGTAGAAATTAGCACGGTTGGTTTGGTTTTATGGCATATCAACCTTTGTAGGTTATCTTGCGCCGAATCTTTTTTACATATATTAAATGTGTCTTTGAAAACATTGAGTTTGTAGGTAACGTTTTTAAACGAGGAGGAACTCTTTTGTCGGCGCTGTGAAATGGAATCAAGTATTCCTATCTAACATAAATAAAGTAAAGTTGGCGACCGTCGTCGAGGATGACCCGAAAGCTCCCTTTTCAGTCGCTACTACACCGATGTGTTGGGGAGGGCGCTACTCCTTTCCCTGGATATGCTCCACTTTACCCTTGATCCTCACCTTATAATGCTGAGTGTTAAGCAAGGCAGCATCAAGTACCATTTTTTAAGTCTTTGGTATGACTCGACCTGGGATTGAACCCTGATCTCCCGGACCACTGGCGAACACTCTACTCATTAGACCAATGGACCGACTCTTATTAATATCGATTATCCATTTGCTAACAGTTAATCTTTTTAAGTATTGTTATCAGACACAAATAGTTCAATTAAGTATTAATCATTTCTATGCACACAGTTGAATGGTTTAAAATATTGCTGTTTGACATTACCAATTATATTTGACATCAGTCACTTGTTTGCTCACCATTAAATAGTTTAATGGTTCTATTTGATCTATATCTGATCCCCTAACAGACACTACTCCTACGAGCCAAAGTAGACCAGGAAGTAATGGCAAGTATCGTCAACTCCGCATTCTCCAATGAACCAGGACTGAATGTCATATCTAGGGCCCTCGTTGAAGTCTTACTTATTTGCAGAGGTGCAATCGGTGTATTTTACAGCCCAAGCTGACTAGGCTGCCTTTACCAGAAGATCGTTTCGGCACGCAATTCCGTGTTGGAGAAAATACCCGTAGCGTAGTGGCTAGCGTACTAGATTGTGACATTGTAGTATGCAAGTTTGAACTTCAGTTTTTTTTATTATTCTATTTGGACTAATATTATTTAGAAGCTATGAACCCCCTTTTCCTCTATAAATTGTACTAAAACAGCTTTTCGACAAGGATGGTTTTGGTATTGAATAACCCACGAAGGTTGATTTTCCATAAAACAAAGAAATCATATCAAACCAAACTCGTTATAGGGAAACGAGTATGTACTAAACTAGTGTTTACAAGTTTTTTTCTAATTTATAAACGACTAATTGTAGATACTAATAAATATCATCAGCATGATGATGAGGATCATCATCATCTTGTGCTGCTAGCTCTAATTTCCTTGATTCGCTCTCTCCTCATTCGTCTCTAACATTCATTGCTTCCGGCAGCTCTTCTACACTAGACCTTATTTCCATACAGAGCTATTGTTAATAGGTTCTAGTTGGTCATCCTACTCTTGCATGTTCGTCTTATTTAGGTGGTAATTGAGATGGGAGGCAAGTAGCTGTAAAGCTGCTCTTTTGTGGAATATTGCCTGCAGAATTTGTTCAGTAGAGCTCGAAGCATTTTTGTGCAATTCTCGTCTAGCTTTTCCTTTATACGCTTGACTTATCAGCGAGAACAAAACGCATTTTTTTCCAAGCAACTAAGATAAATTGATAGATAGATAGATAGATGTATTTTTTCGTTGGTCCAGTTAGAGAAAAATAAATATTTCAAAATGAATACGTTCACAAATGAATTTCAATGTGGTATTTTAGTGTTTTTGTCCAAGTGGGTAGAGTTTTTTGCCAATGGTCCGGGAGACCTGGCTTCAATCCCAGTCAAGTCATACCAAAGACTTTAAAAATAGTACTTGATACCGCCTTGCTTAGCACTCAGCAATATAAAGTACGTATCAAGGGTAAAGTTGAGAAATCCAGGGAAAGGAGTAACGCCCTCCCCTATACTTCGGTGTGAAAGCTATTGAAAAGAAGTCCGTCTGGTCGCCCTCAACTACGGTCGCCAACTTTATCTTGATATGTGTTTCGGAGGCCGGACTTCTTTTTTAGAGACTAACAAACTGTTCGTTTTGACTGGGGTGTGATTCTTTTTATTTCCTTGCTTCTTCCTTTCTTTCATTCTTTTTTATCTATCTATCTATCTATCTATCTATCTATCTATTTTAAGCAGTTGATATTTTGTGTAATTCTACATGTATACATTCATATACATGCATGTGCTTCTGATAAAAAAAAAATAGAAAAAACAACAACCGGATGTATATGAGTTCATACGAACGTACATGTACACAAACACACAACGTACATCAGGTTAAAAATGAATCCTTAAATTAGAATTAAAAAGAATTACACACAAATCAAAACAAACACGTTCTTAGTCTCTTGAATAGAAACAAATCTTCGAAACATGTATCAAGATAACAATAAAGCACTAAAATATCTATTGACGTTTATTTGTTGACCTATCTATTTTAAAATGACATCCCATGATACAACAAATATACAGCCACTTTCTTCGCATCTCTAAAACTATACAAATAAGACTAACAAGACATGCAGGACACTGCGGGAGAAGTAAGGCCGAATTCCTAATTAACGTTCTCCGATGGACCCCTTCAGGCAGACATGCCAGTGTTGGCCGACCAACAAAAATGTGCCTGCATTAGCTCCGTACGGACACAGGACGAAGTCAGGAGGACCTACCGGGAGGATGGGGACAAATAGAGAGAGTGAATCGGGGAAATCTATGCTAGCAATGTGATTTGATGATGATGACGTTATAGATACATATATATTATGTTTGTAGGCGCATTGATACCGGGAAACGCTCTAACCAGAAAAAAATGCAAACTTTCTGTTTGGGCTGAGAATAATCACTTTACACGCGTCGGAAAAAGCATAAATCCAATCAGCAAGAAAAATATAAAGGAGAAAATCTCTTTCATTCGGGAATGCTTATGATTACTTCTCACTTATATTCTTGGAAAGGCATGAAACCACTTCCTCTTTGTTTGTCTCACTGAAAGAGATCTTGATAAAAAAAAATCCTGTCAGCAGAATGTGACAAGAGTTGTAGGAGATTGGAGTTATGCTATTTTGGACAATCTCTTCTCCAATAACCAGGCTACTAGATGAGCACAAAAGCTGTTACACCCGTAGACAAACTTGACAGAGAGAAATGAGAACCTATTGAATGTGAGATGCCTAAATTGTGTCCTGTTTAATGAAATTTAAATAAAAAGAATCACATCCCAGTCAAAACTAACAGTTTGATAGTCTCTAGAAAAGAAGTAGGCCCTCCGAAACACATGTCGAGATGAAGTTGGCGACCGTTGTTGAGGACGACCACACTATACTGAAACTGGTTCCACACTATACTGGTTCCACACTATACTGAAACTGGTTCTCTGTATTCAATGTTACCGCGAAACATGGATCTCAACAGCTGATTTTCTTGGAAGTCTAGAATAAGTGAAATATGCACTTACCGTAATTCCTGTCGTCAAGTTTAAATCCTGAATGATGCAGTTTGCATTTCGATTCGTGCTAATGCCTAGAGGGATTTATCTATTCTACTCAACCGACCAAGGTGTGGATAAATAATTGGGGAAACTGGCTTCTTCAGCTTGGGTACAGCAACCAGTCAACGTAAAGGAAAAATCTAATTTGTAGCAAACTGTACTCCGCGTAAAAAATAACATGTTGTTGCATCCTACCCACAAAGTCTAAGTATGTTATATGTATGCCTGTCTATAAATCGATTTCAATCCTTTCATATCTATCTATCTATCTATCTAACACACACACACACACACACACATATATATATATATATATATATCTGTGTGTATTGATATACTTCTAAAAGCTTCATTGTTATTCCCGCTTCATACTGAATTAGAATCTCTCTTTTGTTGCATCCTATCCACACAGAGGATGGTCTGGGTTAATGCAGTCAAACTTTTTAATTCTCTCTCCATATGTTATATTATGCTGTTAAAATTAAACCAAGAATTGAAGTATTGAACATTGTCGAGAAATGGCGCAAAATAAGGACAGGAGGAATTGTCTGGCGAGTTACATTATCTATCTTGCATCTCTTAGTGCCTGATCTACGCCTCAAAATATTAAAAGACGATGATAGCATTCCATTCTAGAATAATGTATAGTTAAACCAATGGAATCAAACTTTTACTGTTCTGCTAGTTGATACTGGGTAAGGCCACAGGTATGTAACTCTCGACTGAACATTATCAATCCTAACACAAATTCTGCCGTGACAACTGCACATCCTAAATAACCCGTAATATTCTTTACTGCAGATATAGTTGCTCTCTCTCTCTCTCTCTCTCTCTCTCTCTCTAACTTTATTATTGTCTCTCTTTAAGAGCTGCTAAAGGGAAATATTATGCATAGGATGTGAGAATGGTTGGAGATCTGCCAAACTCTTTCTAGTTAGAGTCTATATCTCTTGCTAATGAATCAAAAAGTCGATGATTCGCTGAACCAAATTACAGGGTAGAACAAAAACTCGCCTTAGGTTTGGCTTTGTTTAAAACACCTTCATAATTATTGCCACGACAAATTGCTTCTCTCTCTCTCCCTCTCTCTCTCTCCCTCTCTCTTTCTCTCTCTCTCTATCTATCTATCTATCTATCTATCTATCTAGAGAGAGAGAGAGAGAGAGAGAGAGAGAGAGAGGAACATAACTATATATATATATATATATATATAATGTCGCTCGTTCTTTCTCGTTCTCTATACATCAAGTAGTAATTTACAAAGACTTTGTTTTTTTGTTTTTTTTGCTTAGACGTGGCACAAAGTCATATGAATGGGACACCCAATGTGACTCGAACTCATTCGTGTAGGTTTGCTAGTCTAGTTTGTTGAATATTACACCACCACTGGCGCCCTCTTTCTGCGTCTAATTATTTGATATGTCTACCTATCCATCTATCGATTTTACTCCATTCATATCTATCTATCTGTCTATCTATCTTTAAATACACCTATACACTGGTGCGCACACACAAACAAAGGCAAACACTCACACACACACACACACACACACACACATATATATATATATATATATATATATATATATGTCAGTATGTGTTGATATATATATTTCCACTTCAAACTGAATTAGAATCTCTCTTCTTTTTCTTTCTCTGTATCTATGCTTATCAATCTATCTTAACTGGACAAAGATTACCTCTTTGAATCCTTCCAATCAATATTTCCACAACTAAAAATAGGTCAACTTTAGCCTGACACATTTTGCTAATGGGCTTTCCTTTCCCGGTACAAGCCTGAATTTTCAATTCTGTTCATTAATGAAGCTAGATACTGACATTTTGAAGATTAAAATGATATAATTTTCTTACAAACTCCTTTAATAAATGTTTTATTTTGTCCGGGATCGGATGGTGCAGCTTCGTTTAAGTAAATGAATAAACTAAATCACTTGTCGGCTCCATCACACAGACAAAATAAATAACAATTCTTGACAGTGTTGTCACCATCCCTGGAAGTTTTGAAAATTTTGGCAAAGGTTTCTTTTTTAGTTGTGAAGAGATACCTCTCGGATAAGAATTCAGAGTAGATTCGACGGTTAAAGTTGATTCGACGGTCAGGGAGAGAATACAACCGGTATAGTGTGTTTTTGTACGATAGCGGGTGTATCAAACTATCAACTGAGGCAGTCAGAAATTTTTTAAATCCTTAATTGAAAAGTCTAGTTTTGATCAAAACCAAACCAACAGAAATATCTAATCGCTAACCTATTTCACTTTTTAACTCTCTTGCTTTAAAATCGATCGTATTAATGACAGAGAAATTAAAAAAAACAAAACAGAAATACCTTGCGTTGATATCGGTTAGTTTGAACGTGAAGAGAAATAACTTGTATCCATGTAATATAATAGCCGAGTGATTTCGGTTCGTGCCTTTGGGTTTAGTTAGGCTGAGAACCTTTCGGCTCAGCACATGGATTAGTTAGGTGTAACCTTGATGCAGGTGGTAACGCGTGCGCACGCACAGAGCAGACATGTCACTCAGAGGTGTCACAATAACCTGATATGATGAAATTGGTGACAAAGTGCGGGTGACGCCACGCACCGGTAACGCGCGGAGGATTTGGGGGATTTCGAAGAAAGTCAGGAGAGTTGAAACTAGACGCCGAACGAGGGGGTTCGACTTTTGGGGCTTGCAGCGGCGGGACGAAATTGCGCGCCATGGGTGCCGCACGAGATAGGGGCCAGATGAAGAAGCCAGCATAAAAAGATTGTGTCTCTCTCCTTATGTCGAAACCTTTAACTCAAAAGTCATAAAAAGGTTTCGTACCTGAACAAAGAAGTCGTTTCGCGTTTTCGAATTTCGAGATTCCCATGTTCTTCATGTATACATGTTATCTAAATGAGTTATGGATGTTACAAACCGGCTTTCATTGGGACTGCGATAGCTGTCACGTAACGAGAATAATAATAAAAAAATATAAAATTGCGAGAATGTCCCAAGGTTCGATAAAAAAAAAGGGTTAACTATGGGAAGGGAATTCTCCAATTGAAGACTCTCGGTAAATCACAGCGGAATAAGCGACAAGCACTCACAAAACCAACACAACACAATTTGAAGATTTAACAACAAAATTTGTTATAATATTAACAACTTAATTAGGGAAAAATAAGAATAAAAAAAGGCTTTAAGAACACAAGGGGATGGGAAAATAACGTTACTATTTATACATAAAATCTGAGACAAAACACAACTCAAACAGATTTGCCAGGTAGACACATAGAGGCAAGAGAAATAGGAAACTCACTGAGGGTTTTGGACTGTTATCAATCTTATTTTCTTTCGTTCTTTTTTCTTTCGTTCTTTTTGTTTCTTGAAGAGGCTTGAATTTAAGTGCCACGAGGAGTTGTAAGGTTTCTGCTGCCTTTTTCTTAGTCACATTTCGGGTGTATTGGAACGGAGCTCTTGAATGGATGTTGATGCCTCAAAGTCAGGACCATTACTACCCTCGTCACTTAGCGAGAGTCAAAAACCAGAAGGGTCTCTCCCCTGACTCTTAGAGCTGGACACGTGGTTGATAAGGTCACCCAAAGTTCACTCCAAGAGTTCAAGGCTAGCTGAGATGGGTAAATAGTGGAAAGGGATTGACTTGCAATTCCATTTCTTGTCATCGTCGTTTTTCTTTTCTCTTCCTCCTTTTGCCCCGTGAACTACCGAGCAAATCATGCATGATGAGAAAGGGTATGCTTGGGGCCTCTCCTTCCCAACTTTATTTTTCGTCTCAGAATAATAACACACAAAACACACTTGTAATGTACATAAATGTATATTTCTCCTATTTTCTACCCCACGTAACATGGAAAATCGATGTACATTTCCCAATTAGCCGTATCTGGCTATGGTACATCCAGAAAGTTTTCGGATACTTCTCAGGAAACCGAACGACGACGAAAATTCGACACTCCTTCCCATAAAAGACCTATAAAGAGACACTCTCCGGGACATCTTCATTTAACATGGCATTCTAAAATGACTCTCCATATAACTCTTTATTGAACACAAGGCAAAAAGCCGTTTTTCTTCGCAGCTCCTGCAATACAAAGTTAGAATGATTACCACGTAACATTCATCGATTTAGAGTCGGCTATGTTTCATACACCGGTTTATAACACGTGGCGTTTAGAACGACACATAAAAATCAATGAATAATCTGTTTAGTCATTAATTTAGATCTGAAAATAACCAGAGTTTCAACTCGGATTATAGCCTGGAACATCGATTTTAAACGATGGCAGTCTACTTTATTTTCAATATTGGCGGGTCACAATCTTTCCATCTTCTAAATTTGGTTCTTTGCCAATGTAAACTTAATGGATATTAAAGATATAGTAGATATAAGATGAACACATTTTAAATATTTGACAGAAAGAATAGAACAAAATTATTTTTTCAGGCGGAAGGAAACGGATAGGAAAAGAAAGAACGGCGTGTGGTGGGTGAAAGATAAATAACGAAAATGATTGAATGACTTGAGGAAAAAAGACCAAGACACGACGAAGTATGAAGTTCTTAGTCGCGTCTTGTGTGAGTGCAAAAGTTTTTAATTGCTCCATTCACAAGCAGAAAGGCCAAATCAGATAAACACTCAACCGATAATTTAATCTACAACATAGAAAACATTAAGAAAAAAAACAACTTCGGCCTAAGGCTGGTGAGAGCAGAACAACTAATGTAGTCAGGTATGAAAGATAACATTGGAAAATGACACAAGTGGAAAATGAAACATTCAATGACCCAGAGAGTTTAAAGCTTTCTATACAAGTTTGGGCATCAACTGCAAAAGTTTATAAGATAGATAGATAGATAGATAGAAACTGATTGATCTTCATAGATTGGAAAAAACAATAGATATATAGATTGATAGAAACTGATTGATCTAGATAGATAGATAGATAGATAGAAACGGATAGATCTTCAAAGATTGGAAAAACTGAGATAGATAGATAGATAGATAGATAGATACGAATTGATTGATCTTCAGCGATAGATTTGAAAAGACTAAGATAGATAGAAAATTAGATCGATAGGAACTGACAGATACAGCGAGGCGAACAGTATATCCTCTACAAGCTTATAACCCAACCAAAAAGGGATATCCTGGTTGGACACAAAACAGCACTTGATGATGAGAATCTTATTCCAAAGCCATCTCTGATCTTGAGTAGCAGTACCCGTTAGAGCCCCATCAAGACAAATATACCTGTTTGAAAATCATTTGTATTGCATCGGAATACTTGATAACATCTAACTAAATTATTTGAATTGAAAATAGACACCTAGAGCTCTAATTGTTTACTAAGTATCATTGTTGTTATAAGTATTATAATTATTCTCATTATTATTATCATTAGTAGAAGTAGTAGTTGAAACCATTTGTTTGTGTAGAATTTATTATTAAACAGAAATAATTAATCAAAACCATATTACTACCATTATTAGATCAGAATACTAAAAAGCCATCATCATCATCATCATCATGTCGTGCCGCTAGCACGGATATCACTGGTCCTCTCTCGCCACTTCTCCCTATCGTTCATCGCCTCTGGCAGGTCTTCGGGGCAACATCCCGTATCCTCACATAGCTGCTGTATGTATGTTCGAGCTGGTCGTCCAGATTTTGCTCGGCCATATGTGGGGGTCCATAGGAGTACATCCCTTATGAGCTCGTCTTTGCTTCTCCAGCAGTGTCCTGCATGTCCGGTTCGTCTAGCTTGGATAGTTTTCGTGATGGGAGGCAGGTAGCCGTATAGTTAGTGCCTTGTGGGCTGTTGCCACCAGGACTTGTTCAATATTGCTCGCAATATTCTTGTGTAATTGCCGTCTAGCTTCTTCTCCAGCCGTTTAGTTAGTATCCATGTAGTGCACCCATACAGTAGTATCGACACGATCACTGCCTGAAAAAAAAATGCGTTTCATTTTATCGGTCAGGTCAGATTTCCGTATGATCGATAGCTTATCGATAGCTGTCCATGCCTCCATTAGCCGCGTGTCGATGTCTTTTTCGGTTGATGAGATACTGCTTCCTAGGTAGGTGAATTTGTCTACCAGTTTCAGAGAGGTTCCGTCTAGTGTAGAAATGTCGCCTGTTTGATCGTAGCACATATATCCGTTTTGTGTGCATTGACAAGGAGGCCAATGCCTGCGGCGGCTCGTTCTAAACTATGCAGTGGTGTTTCGGCTTAGTTGGGTGTATTTGCCAGAATCGCTATGTCATCGGCATAGTTGGCGTCGGTAATTGTTTTTGCGGGGTACCTTCTGCTTCTTTCTTAAAAGCATAGTACTGTGTGCAAATTATTTATATTACATAGGGAACTTGATAATATATATAAAAAAAATATTGTTAATAATAATAGTTACTTCGACCTATAATTATTTAGTAAGGGTTATTATTAATTACTGAAACGATGTAATTGTATTCCAACAAATGGTTATTATTTAAAAGAAATATTTACTTGATACCATATAACTATTAGCATTAGGAATTCTTATTTATTACACAAGTGCCAGCAAATTCTTTCAAATTAGGTTAAGCTATTCGGTTTAATGGCATATCAAACCTTGTAGGTTATTTATTGGCAAATCTTGTTCTTTTTTATACAAACACCCACCCACCCACACACACACATATATATATATATATGTGTGTGTGTGTTTTGTACGGAACCATTTTTTTTAAACCAGACAGCGCTCATCTGTTTACTCGCAGTTAAATGATTTCAGAAATTGCTATTTAAAACCCATAATTCAACTTAACATCAAATGGTTTCAAGTATAGCAAATGATTGAATATTCATATTAAAGTCAAAGATGGGACACTAACAGATACAGCCACTCCGGTCAGAGTGGGCCCGAGTGTAGGGGTACTCTACATTCCTTAAACTCCAAGACTGGTACCTCTCCATCAGATGTTGTTTTATATCATACCCAGAACCCTTATTTATTATCAGATAGGAATATTTGGTGTATAACAATTGCACAATTGTGCTAAAATAGACATAAAATCAATGCGATTACCAAAACTCTAGGCATAAAAAACATGTAGTAGCATGAAATTAAAATTAATCAATCAGTTTGATATATATATATATATATATATATATATATATATATATATATATTCTTCCTTATGGAAAAGAGTAATAAAATCAAAATTTCCTGAGAAATGGGTCACTTTCTATATCAGATCATAACCTGCTGTCACTGATGCCTATTGACCTGTGACAAAGCTGTATGTTCCAGCTGCGTAAACAATGTTAATACAGGACGCACCTGTGTGAACAAGTGAAAGCACGTCGAGTGGGTGACAACTGGAATACGTGCGCGTTGTGAAATTATATATACATGACCCACAACAGATACTGGGAGTTTTGCAGGGGTCAGTCTACAGTCTTGAATCTTGGAGTCCCAGGGCGGCGGAAGTGACCAAGTGGCCCCCAAGCAAAGACCGGTTGAGAACGTCTTGTTGAAGAAGCAGAAGAAGTGGTAAGTAGACCCCTGAATATGAATATGGCCCAACACGGCTAAGAAAAAGTTATGGGGCAATATAACAGTGTCCAAGTCCTTCAAGTTCTCCGCGTGTCTTCGTTTACCTCGTCTCTGTCGGTAGATAGTTTGCGACCCTTACCACAAATAATGTGAGATATATATTTTTATTATTAAGTGTTAGAGTCATTCATTCATCATAATTTCCCCCTTGTAATTTTAAATAACATCACTATGACAGGAAATACTAGTTGAGACAAACCTCATCAACTATTAGTGCGACTGCATAGGAAATCAAACAACATAGATTTTCGTTCGTAAAGTGAACATCATTGACAATATTCTCCACAGATATAGTCATGAGGCTACACACCACAATTTTTCGTATGTAGAGGAATGCTGGAATCCCACACCGAAGCAAACTGAACATTGAGATATGAGTGCTAAGGATCGACGTTAGAGGATGTGTGAGGCAGGTATATATATATATATATATATATATATATATATATATATATATATATATGTATATATATAAGATTGACTGATACATATCAATTTTTAAAACAAACTGAGAAATAGACAAGTTTGAGTACTTCGAGACGAATACAAATTTGATTTCGTTTCTAAATACGGTTAACTTAGATACGACACAGTTACAGAGGCATAGAGCACTCATTGTGTAATATAATGGCCGAGGGATTTCGTTTTATGCCTTTGGGTTTAGTTAGGCTGAGAACCTTTCGGCTCAGTGCATGGGTTACTTAGGTGAAACATTAAAGCAGGTGTTCACGCGCATGTTCGCGGGGCAGACGTATCTCTCAGAGATGTCACAATAGCCGAGATGGGAAACAGGGTTACAGAGTGCGGGTGACGTCACGCACCGGAAGCGCGCGGAGGATTTTGGGAGATTTTGAAAAAAGTTAGTAGAGTTGAGACTAGACACCAAACGAGACGGTTGACTTTTGCTTGTTCGCGGAGGCCTTGGTCAGGTGCCGCACGAGATGGGGGGGACAGATGAAAAAGTCGGAATTGAAAGATTGTGCCTCTCTCTCCTTATGTCGAAAAACCTTTAAACTCAAAGGTAATAAAAAGTTTCGTACCTGAACTGAGAAGTCGTAAGTGTTTTTCGTGTTTCGAGATCCAATGTTCTATGTGATATATGTATATATTTTACGAACATTATATATCCACTTCGCATATCCGTATCGGGATATGGTACAAGTGATGCTTTTTAACTTACGTGAAACAATCTGTAAATCTAGCTTGCTTATCATTATACCCCAGAAAATGTCCGGACATGAAACTGAGATTTATTGAGAGTTAATAATTAGATATTTGATTGATAAACATTTCCCTGCTAAGATTTTATTGTTAGAATTTAAAATTTGATCGATGGATATGAACAGTATAAAACACAAAGGAAAAAAATGATATTCTTGGGAGTTTCCGATTGAGAAAGAGCGAGAGTTTCAAAATTTTAGCCTGAATTAAAATTAATTGAAATATAGATACAAAACGATATATTG